>JADDOH010008834.1:0-16607 GCA_016648135.1 Agrypnia vestita
ATATTAGGTCCTTACATATGAAATTGGCGTTTGCCGTACTGGCAAATTTGATCTCAAATATCTTCTCTTTGGTTAGGAATTCCAAATCCAAATTTATACAGCTATTTACTCATGTATTTGTGTTTTGAAAATTATAATTCATTTGTTTTTTCCTCAATTGTTTTTTTCTTTGCGTCACTCAGTTTACAAAATGAAAAACTGAAATATCGCGTTATTTACGAGTACGGAGTTTCCACAACGTTGCACCAGTGCTGCAGAAACTGACTGCGAAGGATTAATTGATGTGTCTGGCATGGGGCCGCAAAAGAAAACACAGTGCGTTTTGGTTTCCAACGTTTTCGTTCTGGAATTGGTCGACCCTGCAACGAACCCCTGGACGAGCCCCGCAGCCAAATTTGCATAGATTAATAATTAAAGGCTATTGTGTAAGCGGATCCATCGCAAACCACATCCGAGTTAGCTGCAGGCTGCGGTGTTAGTGATAAAACTGTTTTAATCCACTTGAAGCAAATTGGTAAGGTGAAAAAGCTTGAAAGGTGGGTACCTCAAGAATTGAGTGAAGCAAATCAACAAACGCGCGTTGACTGCTGCGTTGCATTACTCAACCGGCACAATAATGAAGGGATTTCAAATCGAATCATTACCTGTGATGAAAAGTGGATCCTGTACGATAATCGGAAGCGCTCATCGCAATGGCTGAACCCTGCCGAACCAGCCAAACCATGCCCCAAGCGAAAATTGACTCCAAAAAAAGTTACTTGTGAGCGTTTGGTGGACTAGTGCTGGTGTCGTTCACTACAGCTTTCTTAAATCTGGCCAGACGATTACGGCAGATGTCTATTGTCAGCAACTGCAAACCATGATGGAAAAGCTAGCTGCTAAACAATCGAGGCTGGGTAATCGCTCTAGGCCACTGCTGCTTCATGATAACGCTAGACCACACACTGCACAACAGACGGCTACCAAAATAGAGGAGCTTCAATTGGAATGTCTAAGACATCCACCGTACTCTCCGGACCTTGCCCCAACAGATTACCATTTTTTTCGAAATTTGGATAACTTCTTGCAAAGGAAAAAATTCAACTCCGATGGGGCAGTCCAAACCGCCTTCAAAGATTTTATTGATTCCCGTCCGAATGGTTTTTTTAGTAAAGGGATCGATGAACTACCTATGAGATGGCAAAAGTGCATAGATAGCAATGGTACATACTTTGATTAAATAAATATATTATAATAAAAAAAATCGGCTCTATGTTCCTCCCATACTAAACGTCAATTTCATATGTAAGGACCTAATACAACGACGGAAACCATAAGTAGGAGAAGAACGTATCTGGCTAGAGAACGTATAAGTCAAAATATAAACTGATTATTTCAACAAATAAATCAACCCAAGGAGAATTCTTTTAAATTATTCTAGAAATACGAGTAGCACGTGCATCGTACAAAGAAACATTTTGCCGAAAAAAATCAAGGGTAAATATGTACATGAATTTTTTGTTGTGATATTTTACAAATAACGACGAAAGCTTTTATTACAAAGACAATATTATCTCTCTGCCGATTGCCGACAATCGAGTATCTTGACGAACCGCTTGTTACCTGCTCTGTATGGGTATGGCTTGTTCTCGACTAAGCAGATCTTAGAGTATTGTATATACTCTAAGAAGCAGATTTTATTTTAAAAATATAAATGTAGGATATATTGAATAAAATTGAATCGGAAAGTCTCGAGTCCCGGGTTATTAATTTTTAAATTCCCGGGACTCGAGACAGCAAAAAATCTTTGAATTCCCGGGAATAAATTCCCGGGTTGTCTCGACACAGAATCCCTAGTACCATTCGACCGATCGGTCTCAAAATTTGGAAACTCATTCTTTAGAACTCGGCGGGTAGCATAAGCGACATTTTCTCTCTACTATTTTACGCCTTCCCGTCCCCCTGATATATTTTCAATGCAAATCTGTACCTACCGTTCGACCGATCGGGCTTAAAATTCGGAAACTTATTCTTTAGGACCCGGCGGGTAACATTGGTGACATTTCCCCCTGTTATTTTACCTCTTTCTCTCCCCCTTATATATTTTCGATGCAAATTTGTACCGTTCGACCGATCGGACTCAAAACTTATTCTTTAGGATCCGGTGGGTAACGTCGATGATATTTCCTTCCTCTTTTTTTACCCATTCCTCTCCTCCTGATATATTTTCGATACAAATCTACACCGTTCGAATCGAACCTTTGTTTCTCTCCACAAATTTATATTTAAGACTCATTTGTAATGCAATTAAAGTATTTATGCCGGCATAATTATATCCCTTAGTGCTTTTACTTTTTTTTAATTTCGTTCCTAATTGAGTCTCCTAGCTGCGACATATTTAATTGATAGCTATGTCGTTATATTTTGCAAGATTGTTTAGTTTAAGATTTTCATAATTGTTTTAAAATTTTCGTTCGTAGTCATTTTTTTAAACAAGTCAAATATATGTTTAGTAGAACCAGCCATGGGAACATTGGGGAACACAGCGAGTACCAAGAAATTACCATTTGTTATATGAGGCCTCATTCATCATATTATAACAAATTACCATTCACTATAATATGTTGAATCAGGCTTTACTTTTGTGTGTACGTACCATGCTTGCAATTATGTAAAAATATCAAGATAATATAACAGTTTTTTAATAGATGATATTTTTTACTAATTCGTTAACCCCCATTCTAAAACAAGGCTGTCAAGATAACAGCCGTTAGCATCAATGTAAGGGTGAAGTTACATAGTACTACAGGCATAGATTAGTAAAAGGATAGGATAGGATAGGAATAGTAAAAAAATCCGATGGCACGCACATATGATACACATTAGATCCTTATATGTATATGTATATATAGGTAGCTAATGCAAAATATAGGTAACACAAAAGAAATATTTGAGATTTTCTTGTGAAATATTCCAATGATCTATGTAGGTATTACTGTAGTTGATAAACGTAGGTAGACAAGAGCAAAAAGTTTAATTTTAACTAAATAATTTTACAACCAACCGGCTTAATGATAGACCCTGCAATGGGATCCGAAAAGTTAGCCAGAGAGGTCAGATATACACGGCAGAATATCCTGTAAAACTGCACACAAAAGAATTTTACAACCAATTTACCTATCCTAGATTTTTTATAGGTACTTTTTTTATAGGTAAAGTTTTTTTAGAGATAAATTTAAAATGAAATGAAACACCTAAAAATTGTCGTAGTTATTGGCTTTATTGGAATGATAATTTTAGGATATTGGTTAATAATATTATGATTACGATACCACAATTTTTAAAACGAATTTGCATGATTTGCAAGCGTTGTTCTGGCCTAAGTCATTATAATACTGGTGAAACGGCAAACTAAACTATGTTGAAATCAGTGGTCAGCTGTCAAATTGGCTGTTGGATTTCGAAAAATAAATTTTAAAGCTCTGTGCGTCTAAAAAAACACCCCATAATAAATCGCTATTGTTTTGCAGAAAAATGAAACAGTCATCATCACTGGAAAATGAATCGATTAATTAATTCGTTTAAATGTATTTGTTGTATTTTAGCAAGATGGTTAGTTAGTAGTAAGCTCTTCAATTGTTTATTTCATAAGTTCAGCCATATCTTTGAATTACTGTGTTCGAAAAATTACGTTTGCCCAGGAAAGTATATTTAAAAAAATATTTTATTTTTTAAAACTTTATTATATATATTTTCAATTGATTCAGCAACATTGTAGACTGACATAAAAAAAATATTGATTGTATTTTTTGTATGTATCTACTTATATTATTTGATTAATTACACGAACATGTTTCGGAAAAACCTCTCCATAGTCGGGGTATTTTATATATGTCAAAATATCAAAATGAATAGTGTCTTTTGTTTTTTGTTTTTCTAAAATATTTGAAAAATTATTTTAAAATATTATTGCTGAAGTTTTTGATTACTCAAATTATCGGAAAAATTTTAAGAATTGGGCTCGTAGTTAAATTTAATTGATTAATAATAATATTTTGTTTACTATTACATGCTTTACTAATTTCTAATGATTCTAAATTATTCAATTTCAGACCAAAATTATTTATGTGTAAAATAGAAAGTCTTAAAAAAAATTATAATTATGTATTGTCATTTTATTTTATTCTCTTGGCGGTATTGCTCTGTTGTGTTATCTAAACTCTAACAATAATTGTATTTGCAAATAATTAACAATGCTCAATTCTTGGTGTATTTTCAATGTTGACAACATCACGGTTAACATCACCCGTGTTGCGTTATTTGTACAAATTGCTAAACACTCGTGATGCAGAAACTATTTGATATTAGCCATTTAACAAAGGGTTCAGCAGTGAAATCGTGAATCACCGGTTTTAGATATTCCGATACGTTAAATGAAGTTGACGCCCGATGCGTGTTCGACTAGTATGAGTTTTGCAAGCCGGTTCTGCGTTGATTCAAGCGACCCGTTGCTCAATGTAGTTCCAATCGGCCGTCAAAAGATTGCGATATTTACGATTCCCGGTGGCAATACATACAACAGTCCAAGCGTGAACCATTATTTTCTGCGCAAATATATTCATGATTATCGTCCGCAGTGGTCAAATGACCCGTGTAATGTATGAATCAACACTTCTGCAATTTTCAAACCCTTTACATACGCATATTCAATTATGTTGGTGGATTCTGTACTCCCTTGAACAGCCATTATGTTATAATTTTCATAGTAAAAATCTCGGTTCACATTGTGACGTTTGATTGATAATTTAAAATAAAAATTAGCAAGTAACCACAGATTTCAACCGAGTCGTATATTCCCCACCTACTTTGCGTTTCATTTAGGAACAGTATGAGGTGGAGTTCTCAAAGTTAAAAATAAACCCTTTCATAATATTGTGCCACATAAATATAAAAATTAAAAAACGCAATGTTTTTTATGAGAGTTCAATATTTTATTAGTCTCTTACAGGACGATCGTTTCGGCTGTTTAGGCCATTATCAACTGATAAACATAGCTATTATTCTTGAGTTTATATACAAATATTTTGGAAAAACCTTAATAATAATACAGAGGATACAGTTAATAGCTTTACAAATACATACAATAGTTGGGTGTTTACCTTTTTAAATTATTAAGATATGGGCAATTAAACATTATAAGGATGGATTTCAGGTAGTAAAGGTATTCTCAAAATTGCTGATTACGGGAATACCTGGTCAATACAACAAGTTCAGGTGACATTTTCATTATAATTTATATCAGTGAAAGCAACAGATAAAATATAAAATATAAGTGATTATTGAAGGCTATTTTTTTTTAAAACGTAGATACCTCAAAAACAATTTTTTATGTAGTATTAAATATATTTAGAAGGGGAGAATAACAACAAACAGCCGAAACGATCGTCCTGTAAGAGACTAATAAAATATTGAACTCTCATAAAAAACATTGTGTTTTTTTAATTTTTATATTTAAAATTTGCAATATCTTTGCAATAAATAACGTCAGTGTTCAAAAAATTAAAACATTGTGCCACATATTTAAAAAAATATGTTATGAAGAGAATTTGGTCAATATTAAATCAATTTCAAGAATTACCTTAAACTAAATCATGGACCTACATAAATAATATTTGGTGGAACGCAAAATAATCATTGATATGAGCTCAATTATATTACACTGATGAAGCAATACTTGTGTATTTCCTCATACTGTATTCCTCTATTATTATTTAGTATACCCGGCTCTACAAATCGTGTTTTCAATAATTGAAGGTATCCTTATATAGTACCTATAACAGGCCATAAAATGATTATATTGTTTTTAAATTTTCTATATTATATACTGTGTGCACCATGTACAGTATTTTATGTTTCATGTCAATCTTGTCGAAATTCGACCTCAAAAGTTGGCTAACTTTGGAAAATGTGTCTATATTTAGTGGTAACAAGTATGAAAGACGCCAACAGTTCGATGTTGTCACTGGAATTGCTAAACAACGTAAAATAAATGTCCATAAATGGCAAAGTGGATATTAGGAAACAAAAAAAAACTGAAATTTTGGTTATTTATTTCACTAAGTGTTTTTATCTCTCCTGCGAATTTTTTTTTTTGCATATAGACCCTTTTCATACGAACGCCTTCAATCGTATTTTATATATTTTTAATATTTATAATTCTTGAGGGAACACAACAATACTAGCCAGACACGTGACTCGTAACGGTACACGCCACCGGCGAAGGGTTGAGGTTCGATCGGCTTATCTAGTATCTAATCTAGTTTTTTGCAACTATTTCCAAGTAATGAGGTACGGACGTGGGGTGAAGTAGTGCAAAAATAAATATTGCGATACCTGGAACCTGGTATAGTATCTTATCAGGGCAATCAATGCCCACAAATAAACTGGAACTCAGCGAGGGCCCACAGAATGGAAAGGCCGATGTCGTGTTTTGGGAATAATGAACTGGAATTGCTTTTTTTTTAAATAGAGAAGCGAACATGGAATACGTATCGCATCTTTATTCTTACTATTTTCAAACTAAGCTTAACGCTTGTGCTGTGAAAATAGGATTAACTTTCTGGTGTTCCCGAACCACCGACCACCAAATCACTAGGCGAGCGTCATGACCGCTACACCAACAAGCTACTCATTATTAGTTTGCACACACTTCATGTGCAACTACGCCCTTTTTAACCCCCGCCCACCATAACTAATCTGTCTTTGCTTAAAAATTAATTTTAGTACATTTCTTGTCCTGAAAAGGGGAGCATCGTAGTTGAATTCTTACAATAAAAATTAATTTTGGTTAAAACTAAGCGTTAATAATTTTATTCATAAAATGGTGCTATAAAGTTATTTAAAAAAAATGATAAACTTGCTAATAGTTATTAAACTATTTCACATTCACACATAATATTCGTATATAAAATAATAACTGTTGTATTTGCTTATCTGCCTCAAACATTCTTGGAAAGTTCTAAGGGGAGAAATGGTCAAATGAAAGATAGAGAAAGAAAGAATATCTCTGCTCTGTTCTTATCTCTACCGCAGACAGTTGATAACAAACAATGTTGATTTAGTTATCCTGTTGTATTTACAATCGCATTTTTTATTCCTCCATAGTAAATAATACTCCACCTATTATTTGAACTCCGCATACGAGGAAATATATCGAACTTTCAGAGTGGGTGAAATATACATACACAACTACTCTTACATGACGAAATCGTCTGAGCGACCCTTTCTTTATTCTGCCGACTATATTACACACAACTGTACAATTTGTACTTAGTTTGTTCATACTTCACTGTTTCGTACCTGCATACGTATATTTTCCACGCATTAAAAAAAATACAAAAAATAAAATAAATAATATTGTCAACGGGTGTGGCTTTGGGAGACAAATGGTAAAAAACACTGGAAATTAACTAACGATTTATTGATTATTATAATTAATTCACTAAGTCACTGAACACCAGCTAAAATTGAAACATTAATCTCGATTCCCACTATTTTGCAATTTATCATCACTCATCAACGCTTTCCAGAAAACTATGTTCAACTATCGCACGTAAGTAGGTGTTTCGCATAATATTATACTTGCCGATCGCTGCGGTTTGTTGCTAATTTAATTAATTAATTAATTAATTAATTAATTAATTTAATTTAAAAGTCAAAGCAACATAGAATGGCCGCGACACAGCTTTGCCTTTTATATTTTTTGGAATACATGTTGTTTTTTCGATCACATCTGTAATAGTAAACTCCATACACAGGAGGAATAAAATGCAAAGACGACTAAAGAACGACCCAAATAATGAAAAACTAAAGCATGACTATATATTATACAGAAACCTATGCAAGAAATTGATAAAGCATTCCAAAAATAAATTTTACACAAATAAAATCAATATAGCTCAATCAGATCCAAGAACAATTTGAAGCATAATAAAAATCTAGTGAATAAAAATACTAAGAATAGCGGTAATATAAAAGAACTAGCGGTGAACGATATTGTCCTTAAGACTGAAGAACATGCCCCCACTTATTGCCAATTACGTAAATTCACACTATGCTAATGTTGGAGCCAAACTCGCTAATAATATACTGAAACGAAAAGGAATGACCGAAGAACACCTAACTAAATTAAATGCTACAAATCCACCCAACTATTCAATGTACCTACCCAGGGCTAGTGAGAAGGAAATTATTAAACATATACAGTCCCTCAAAAATAAATGCTCAACGGGGCCTGATAATATTTCAAGCGAACTACTACACAGCTTCATCGCAGTACCACTTACATATATTTTCAATCAGAGTATCAAACAAGGTACATTCCCAAAAACGTTAAAAGAAGCTACCATCCGTCCAATTTATAAGAGTGGAGATAAATAATAAACGTGTTAATAACTAATTGTCGTCCTATATGGCTACTTAGCTCATTCTCAAAAATAATCGAGAAAGCAATAAAGTATCGTATAATGAAGTTTTTGGATAATCATAATATTCTATCAAAAAATCAATACGGTTTTAGAACAAATATGAGTACCCAAAATTTCTTCCAGCAATTTCTTCCCTAACAGAGTATATTGTGCCAAGCTTGATAACGGTAATAAAATATTAGGTGTTTTTCTGGATTTCGCATTTCATAGTTAATTGTGGGAAATGCTATCAATATTAATAAAAAGAAATTAGTGTAAAACCACTATTTATTGAATTATCAACATATTTCAGGTACAATGATCCCTTCAAAATACAACGTTCCTATATTAAATTTTTTAATTATATTTAGTATAATATGTTCGCGGCCATTGGCCCCTAAAAATATTGATAATTCAATAAATATATAATGAATTTACACAAAGTGTTTTCTTTTTATTAATATTTATATATTCGTTCCTATCTATGGAAAAAAATTAAGCATAATTTTACAGAATTCGACAACAGTAATGGCATCGCTATAACATCAGTTTAAAGGTATAATAGGAAAGTAATTTTTAAATTGGAAAAGTTGGAAAAATAATAATGAAAATAGATATAAGTGTGGTGTATTATAATTTTATGAAAATAATATGAAAATTTTATGAATATAAAAAAAAAGCAGTTCAAGATTTTTATTCATATACGTATTTATTAAAGCTAGACATTTTGCATATCTGCAAAAGTATATTTCGGCTTTTTTTTCGAAAATGTGGGTTTTTATAATTCATTTATATTAGGACGTTGGTCTTAAACGGTGGATTAGAACAAAGATAAAATCTTTGTTCTAATATAAAAGTAATGAGTTAAACATTATTTACATTAATTATGGAAATGTAAGCAATAATCGACAGGCCGCGACCAAAAAATTCGTTTACAATGTCATAGAAAAAATCAATATACTCTGAATATTTATATGCACGTCGAATATGTTTTCTTATAAGTATAAAGCTATCGTTATTACCATAAAACTATACTAAAATAATTAGGAAATTATCAATATTATAAATAAATATGCTTTTAATATAAAACTTTTTAATACAAATATAACTTTTTTACGTCTTTTGACGATTTTAAAACGCTTTGAAATCAAATAAAGAGATTATTTTAAACTATATATTTTATTCACACACACACTATTAGAGTCTTCAACCATTATTAAGAGTTATTTTTATTAAAAACACGTTAATTTCGATTTAAAAATAAAAATTCTAAGCATGACATATTATGTAGGTATATCAACAAATGATGCAGTTTTTAAAAATAGATTGAATTTATAACTGCTCGCGTTTTTTGACATATTTCATGCTTTGGAATTTTTATTTTTAAATAGTAATTAATGTGTTTTAATAAAAAAAACTTACTCTCAAATCGGAGTTAAAGACTTAAAGTGCGAAGTTAAAAAAGATATATTTATATGAATAAAAACCATTTTATAATCATCGTAAAAATTTATAACTTTATTAATATTAAATATTTCTTTATTTTTTCAGTATAAATTTCATATGGCTAGCTTTATACTCGTACGAAAACATATTCTGCGTACGCATAAAAAAATATTCAGAATCTGTTGATTTTTTCTAAGAAACTGAAAATGAATTTTTTGGCCGCGGCGCGGCCTGTCGATTAATGTTTATATTTTTTAATTATTGCAAATAATATGCAGTTTATTACTTTTATATAAGAACAAATTTTCTATCTAAACTCTCTTCCTAAAAATGTAGTTTAGCAAACACTTTCTGATATAAATGTTGAATAAAAACTCGTTTTCGAACAAAAACGCTGAAATATGCATTTGTAGTGAATGTCCGTTCTTAAATATCTTCTTATAAAATGGAGTCTGTACAAAATCTCCAGGGCAGCTCGGAGAGATGAGATGAGCGGTGTACTCAGCGCTAATAAACACGGGCAAGTCTATTATACATAATACCCTATTGAATTAGCGATAAACACCGCAAATTTGGGTCCATCCCATCGGGATGTTGACTTAGCATTAGTCTATCGGCCTCCGCCCTGTTGACGGACGGAATGACAATATTATTTAGTGTACGCCTAATTGATTTGTTATTCTATCGCGGGCCTTCAGCGTGTAGCTCCGCACTGAGAGACTCCATTTGATAAAAAGATCATCTCTCGATTTATTCATGTTAACCTCTCCTGGCTGTCACAATATATGGCCTCCGCAATATAATCTAAAAATAGTCGTTCGCGATATTACTTATCCACAATTAGGGAATGCAATCCCGATCCCGCGAGATCTCGAGGCATTTTACGAGATCAATCCCGAACCGAAAAATCGGACGAGATTATTGGGATTATCGGGATTGATCAGCATTTTTTATGTCTTGTATGTTTAATTATACATGTCTATAGAGCTTTTAGTAAGTGCTTAAAACTTATGTTCATGTCACATTCAAAGAATGAAAATAGCTTTGAATAATATTTGCCGTATTTTATCAACCAAACATAGTAACATAAACTACTAATAGTTAGTAGTTTTTACTCTACTACGCTGACTGATTGATGCTTGGAAAAACGCCTACAAAAACTTTAATGCAATGATTAATAATGAACATTTTGTCAAAATTGCTGATATGAAAATGCAAGGCATTGTCGTTAATTGCTATTCACCTCTATAAATAAAATAAAACATTAAAGTATTCGGGATCCCGATCCGTAGGGATCCCGCGGGATTGGAAATTCTAATCTCGAAGGATCCCGAAAAGGCAATCCCGACTCGGGATTGCATTCCCTATCCACAATACGAGTCTACAATTTCGGGAATAGTTATGCTCAAATCAAGAAAATAAAATTAAAATATGTACAGAACGTTTCATAACTGGTAGCAAAAATTTAAGGGAGGTTTTAATAATTTAATTTTGAGTATAAAGTACCCTTTGCACTTTGAGTGAATTGTAAATATTCACAGTGATAATCGTCATCAAAATTGCACAAAAAATAGTTTTCAAATTTCTTCGAGTGTTGAATGAATTTTTAATATTCCATATAAGGTTAGTGATAGTTCAATAATTTACAGAAAATAAGTCAGAAATGTTTTAAAAATGCAAACTTTTATGTCGCTTACTTTCATTCTTATAGCTGTCGACATTTTACCCAAAGTATAATGAATATTTTGTATTCAAAATTGAATGAAGGAGACTCCCCCAAAGTTATTTCTACTGGCTACGAGACATCCTGTGTGTATTAAAATTTACTGTAACTACACATTTAATTAAGAAATAAATGTTGTAATCGTACAAATATTAGATTTGTAAATCTCAGTTCAAAGAGTGACAATCCTCTCTCGAGTCCGTTCCCGGCGAACAGTTAATGCCTTAATATTTATAATATTAAATCCCGAAGAAGTCTTATATTTTATTCACATTTTTAATTTCTTTCATTTAAGATATATATTTTCTTTCACTTCTTTTTCTTTCTTCACCTCATTTCATTTCATTTCTTCGTGATATTCAACGTAAATGCTTATTTTCTCTCAGCGCAGTATTTTTATAGCGATAGTCGATTTGATATGTTTAATTCGTTGCCTTGTTTTGTAACACGTGTAAATTTTTTTACTACGGGTGAAATATGTACTTTTCTCAGAGTTGAATAGATTTTATTTTTTAAATTTTTTTATTTCTTTAACAAATAATGTGATGATTTCTTATGTGTTTTCTAAAAAAAAGATATGATTTCTTTTATAACAATGATAACTAGCAAATATTAACAATCAAATTATTATTAGGTACCTTACGAAAAAGAATTAAGATTCTCGTGGTGAAGGATGATTAGGTACTTACAATCATGTTTGTTACACTTACAGATGTTTGAGACAAATTATATTAGGGGAGATCTGCAATGAAACGGCCACTTTTATAAAAACTTCAATTTTATTAAAACCTTGAGACACAAAACAAATTTTTTATATTAATTGATAATCTATCTACTATACATATTGAAAATAAAATTGTTGATAAAATTATTATAAAACAATAAAAAAAAAGTTTTTGTAAAGGTCTCGATTTATAATTTTCAAAACATCGTGGCTTTGAAAAGGACAACAAAGGAAACAAAATAAAAATGGGTGTTATGAAACCGATATAGGAATGAAATGAAAGATTTATCAATTTAAACACAAATTAATAATGCCGTCATTTTGGTAGGAAATAAATTCAAGCATATTATCAAGAATTAGTATAATTATATTATTAGTGAAGGATAGTAAATATTCATTATGAAAGTAAACAATTTTAGTTTTTCAGTTGCAATTTTGACAGAAAAAATTACGTATGTCTTTTATACCACTTGTCTCGTGACACCATATAGAACAGAGAGCACATTTCAACCAGTCAATCTTACTTTTAGAATATTATTCCGTACAAAATGCACAACAATTATTATCTAGCCGATTCATTGCGTACATGTTGTTTGCAAATCATATGGACAAAAATACCTGTGAATGACTTAAAAAAAAATACGAATAAATGTAATTATTTCTACAATAACATGTAAATATAATAACACAACATGAAAATACAAAATCCCAAGTAATATTACCTTTAAAATTGTTGACAAAAACATGATTTAATTTACTTTTTCTTATCGAAATTCGACAATTGCGTGACGCTTCCGCTGTCAGTGGGAGGGTATTGTCTAATAAGTTAGGTGCTTTTAACGTAAAATTTAGAAGAAACTGGCGCGAATACTTTAGAAATAACGGGTGTTGGCCGTTTCATAGCGGATCTCCCCTATATTGAAATAAAAAATATAGAAAATATTTATAGCAATCAGTACCCCAAACTTTCTGGCTAAAATCTAAAAATGATTGCGCATTTTAGAAGATGCGTGCAGTAGTAACGCACGCGCGATGCGTGTCTGTAGTGTCTGTAGCGGACGCCGCCAGGTGGAGCTCCTCGGAAGTGGTACATGACTCCACGGTTCATATTTACAAAGAAAAATATTTTTTGCCCGTGCCCTGCCCACTTCCTCTGCGGTTGGTGAATGTCCGCCGCGTGGTGTATGGCCTGTGGCGGTATTCACGTCATGTGAAATGTCCCCGGGTCCACGCCCACCTCGGTAAAATAAATATTGCGTTTCCTATCTTTATTTATGCAAAGAAAAGATCTCACCATTATGGCTACATCTATTGTTTGACAATTTTCAGTTACGGGGAATTGCGATATTCCGTAACAATAACGCGAACGTTTGCTTACGATGAATAATCTAAACGCCTTAAGTAAATTTACAGAAAGATTAAATAATTATAAATATTCAACCTCAAAAATATTTACCTACCTATTTTAAAATTTTGAGTATTATTATTACTCCATTTAAATAAAAATGCTTGCCTACCGAATATACTGAATACAAATATTCTTAGGTTTTCACGATCGTTCTGAATCTTCTAGTTTGTGTTTTCTTGGGTATTTTGCCACATTTACAATACCGTGTCGTTTCCAATTCCGTGTTTGTAAACCGTGTCGAAAGCTGTAATACATACAGTAGGTCTATACTTAACTACAACATCAATATTCATAACAACACATCAGCCCTGATGATAGACCCTGCAATGGGGTTCGAAACACTGGTTACACGGCAGAATACCCTAGAAAAACAAACTAAAAGATCATTAACTGTAATTTCGGATATTTTGTACGCACCGTATGTATTACCGAGAAGCGAATCTCGACGTTTCGTTGGATACTTATCGAACGTCATCAGGAGCGCGGAGGTGGAGGTCATCCTCCTGATGACGTTGGATAAGTACCCAACGAAACGTCGAGATTCGCTTCTCGGTAATACATACGGTGCGTATAAAATATCCGAAATTACAGTTAAGGATGTCTAACGACCGTAATAACAACCTTAACTCTTTAAAAACTAAAAGATGTCGAGTACATTCCGATTAATTATTTAGTGCCGAAAAATGTATAAAATTTTATTATTAAATTAATGTAGGTACTGATCGTTTGTCGCGCGATAGTAAGTATTCTGTTTGGGGGAATATTTTGTTTAATAAGTATTTCTATTGATTCTTAGGTGCACTTGTACGCCATTCAATGACTATTTAGTTTTTCCAAACAGTTCTACAAGGCTTCAATTACAATAAATTAAATATATTAGCTCGCTCCTATTAATAGTATAACCTAAGTACACAAGCGGCCTAGCGCCCTATTTGGTGCCTCCTGCCTGCTACCTGCTTCCCGGTGCCCACAGACATAATGATCTAGTTAATCAACCGTACGGGTTGGTAAATGATCTACCCCTAATTACATCATAATCGAGTGGACCCGGCTAGCACGCTCAGTGACACGACTCAGTCTCTCGACAATATTCCGAGGTTTCTCTCGGATAATAATTGTGATTCCTGACTCCACTCTGCATCAGATCTCTTCATCTTCGTACTCTGTTATACTGTACTCAATGTGGCACTATCTATTTATAATATATTAATTTACTTTCAGACTGCAGCATATGGTTTTAGTAGAGCCGGTGCGGCGTGTTGTAGCTTCGCCCGTAAAAAAAAAAGTAACCCATAAAAACCAAGTTTTTACAATACTCCCGTTCTCATTTTCGGGTTTCGCGTCTACCATATGCGTTGAAATATCCATAAAACTTGTATGAAAAAAACATTAAAAATTTGAAAAATCCAAAATTATACTATAATTATTAATTTTTTTAACGAAAATTTGATAGATCTTCTTGATCGTCGCCATGACTCTGCTTGCAAAGTTTCAGCTCGATTGGATCACGGGAAAAGGGTTAAAAATCGATCCAAAGTTTTTTCGACGGCAAGTCGGCAAGCCGGCAAGCAAGCAAGCAGACGCCACGAGTTAACATAAAGGGAGTAATGATATTGGGTAGGCGCCTTGGTAAACAGAAAACCTTTACAAAATAATCGCGACAGTAAATTTTCATCTATTATATTTATTAAACGATTTAGTGCGCTATCATACACAAAATATTTCTCGTTTCTTAGAAAAAATATTAATTTACTTATTTAAGGTTAATAATATTTTTAAATACCATTAAATTTGACTGTATTAAAATTACAAGATAAATATATTATATGTTGATTTTTCAGAGGTATAGAACTTTAAAGTGAAATAAAATACTTCAAAATTGCAGTATCGGCTATGGTATTGGCTTTGTTGGAAAGCTAATTTTATGCTAATACAATGGGTATCACCGCGATTTTTATGTTTATTGTTTCATCTGTATAAAAAAACATCATATAAATCACAAATAAGTTTAACACTTTATTTCAAGGACAAATATATTTATCAGTAGGTATCACAAAAATATTTTATTGTCCAAAATAAATGGATAGATCTGGATCTTGTCGCAATAAAGTTTTTATGCTTAAACATTAATACCTGGATACATTCAGAGAATCATAGTTGGTATTAATAACTTCATCTATGTATCTTGTTAAGAAATAACTTCATCGTGACTAAAATAAATCGGATGAGTCCTAAATGAAATATAAGAAGTCCATATAATGAATGTTTGAATTGTCTTATTAAGATTTAAAGTGTCAATTTATTTCACAAACAAAATAAATGTACCTATGTAATGCAGTCACAATACAATTAATTACCTACTAACCTTTTTTATTATCTACAACTACCTATTACAACTACAACTACAACTACAACTACAACTACAACTACAACTATTATCTACAACTACCTACTACAACAACAATTACCTACAACCTACTAAACTTTATACAGCTTAAATATTTACAGAATTTTCTACTTAAAATAAATGTTGTCAACTAATAAATATTAAAGTAATGCACCTATTGTAATATAATGTTGGGTAATAGAATTACTATGTATACATAATTGAATGACGAAGTCACGCTAATAAAATGCGATAGTTTGGTGAGTGACTTCGGTAATTTAAGTTCTTAAAGGGTAGGTACCGCTATTTGTAGTTTTTATAATTATTTTTTTAATTGGTGGTACCTACTTTACAGTTCCAGTGGAAAAAAAATTTAAGACATTGTTAACTAATTGATTAATATTTTCGATTAATACCCAAACAGATTATCACGGCAGTACCGGAAGAAAGCTTGTGGGACAACCAAGAATAACTTG
>JADDOH010008835.1:0-73224 GCA_016648135.1 Agrypnia vestita
AGTACTAGTATTATGGTCCGCTGGGGCAGCGTTGTTAATAGTATAGATACTCCTGAAGTATGATGCAAAGAGGTTACTTATTTCACCACCATTAACAGCTATTTTCTCATTCCAAGACATTTCAAATGGGATGTCAAGGTTATTACGACGCTTGTTTTTCACAAATTTCCAGAACTGGCTAGCATCGGTCTCCATCAGGGACTCCATCCTGGTAACATAGTTCCTGTAGCAGCTGGTACTGAGTTTTTTGCACTCCAATCTCAGCTTCTTGAATCGGATATATGCTGGTTTTGTGTGTGTTCTCTTGTAGTGCGCGTGTGCCTCTTTTTTTTGCCTAACTTTATTTATGAGTTCTTTTGAGAACCAACACGGGTAGTCGCTGGTTTTCTTTGAGAAGACTGGAACATGGTACTCAATGCATTCATTGATTTTCTCATAAAACCACTTAACTTTATCATCAACGGTGTCAATCATGTATAACTCAATCCAGTTGGTCCTAAGGAAGAATCTGTTGATTGCTACATAGTCAGCACGTCCAAATGCGTAGGTTGGTGGGCTATGTGGTTTTAAGTTGGCCTTGCTACTAACGTAAACGTGCAAGGCAGGGTGGTGTTCATCCTCGTCAATTATAGGGTGTGATTTCTCTGGTTTCACGTAGAAATTACTGAAGCATAAGTCGAGGAGATGATCGTAGTAGTTCCGTACTTCGTTCATTTGCATGCATCCAGTGAGGAGTAGTTCGTTGTAGATGAGATTTTCGCAGTCATCTGGCGGAAGGCTACTAGGGATATTGTAGTCGCCTACAATGAGCATCTTGGAGTTGGGGTATTTAGCTTGAATAGATGAGATTGTTTTGGTGTGTTTAGCATAGATATCGGTCGTTGAGTGCGGTGGTATGTAGATACATCCAACTTTGACATCGCCGTCTGTACATTTTATTTTAACAAAAATTTGTTCGATGTTTTTAATGTTTTTAAGTAGTTCGGCTGATATGCTGCGCTTGACAGCAATAAATACTCCACCTCCTCTGCTGTAAATACTTGTATTGGATATCCCTATCCTTTCTAAATATTGCAAATGTGTCATTAATTACTTCACCATCAGCTATAGAAGAGTTTAACCAAGACTCACTAACACAGATTATATCACTATTGTTACTTGCAGAAGAGGTTAAAAAACTATTTAGTTTAGTTCTAAGACCTCTTGTGTTTTGATAATAAATTTGTAACTTATTTTTCTTTGTGCATCGTTTTTGATTTTGGTGGGCGAAATGTATGTTTGTCAACTATTTTTGGAATTCCATTGACGTATTTAATGGTCTTGTTTATGTCTCCATTGGCCACCAGAGCGTTTAATTCAGATCTCAGCTCCTGAAGGTGCTTCTGTTGTGCTGGTGTAAGGTAATGTTTGAAGATCACTCTAGATCACTCTAGATCCTTCCGACGGTTTTGTTTTCAATAAAGTCCTCGCTTCATTAGCAGATGGAGTTTCAAGTAGTAGGGGTCGGATCTTCCCCTCTGCTGCCTTGCCAAGTCGACGTAGTTTCATATTAGGTACAGAGTCAGATACCTCATGAGGAATTATCGTAGAAAGCCTGTCACGGTCGTCTTGGAGCCGGTCAGCGCCGGCAAGCTTTTCTGATTCCGGGACGTTTAAAGCAATAACCTTAGTTTCGCACTTCTGCCTCGTAGATTTCAGAAATAATACCGTCAGGTGTGACTGGTATGACACCACCTGCGTTAACTTTATCTTCTACCACACTGATTCTTTTGCTCAGTTGCGTGTATTGCTTGGCAGCTGTTTTAGTGCTGTCGTTAAGTTTATTGAGGTCAGACCTAATACCAGCGACACTGGACTCAAGGTTCTCCATTCTTTTTGTGAAAGGAGCTAGGTATTTCTTAAAAAGATGTTCAATCTGATTAGTCAGCGTCGGCAAGGCACTGATTCCTTCCTCATCACCGTCTTCCTCACTGTCAGACTCTATAATGCTAACCTCCGAAATGCATGACTGGCATTTCCAGTTAATTTTCCCATATTTCTTAAATTCCGCAGCAAATTTATTAAAATTAACACTGTCTAGTCCACTACACTTTTTGTGAAACCATTGTTTGCAAGAGCTGCAGTTAATACTGCCTCCTTTATTAATTAATTTATTACACCCAAAACAATTGTGTACGTTTGCCGCCATGTTTTGATATAACAGATTCACTGAATTCAATATTATAAAGTCTTATTCCATTCAAAATATTGTTTTGAGTTTGTTTGTTTTGAAAAATATTTTCAATTAAGAGGTCCTAGTACACGATTTTCGTATTTGCTCTCGGGAGACTAAATTAGACGTAAACTTATTAAATCATTTTGCAAAACCCATAGCTAAACAAGTTTTTAATCTATTTTATTGTAATAGATCCATTCATTCTTGAAGCGTTTCCTTAAAATATGAATAAATATATTGTTATAACTTCAAAAAAATTATAACCCCGAAATTAATTTTAATTTAAATATATGTTTTTGTAAATATCTACAATATTTTGTTTTTAATATTTAACAGAAGTCCATCCGGTCTCGCTGTCGGTAAATTAAGTCAAGAATCTACAAATAATAAATTACAGGTATTTTTAAAAATATCGTCCAATCATTTATTAGGAATGTGATTTATAAGTGTACTTAGTTCTTCAAACAGGATTCAACCCACAAGTGTACCAATATACATAACTTAACTTTTTTTAAACTTTATGCGCTGAATTCTGTTTGCAGAAATATGTAAAAATAGTAATTTTCTCTCTCACTATAATCTTAAAACAAATTAGATTTAAAAATATTCACTTTCACCTAAAAAAGAAATTATTCATGAACTTATCAATATTATTGGAAACGTGTATCGGACAGGTAGAATTATGACGACGGGATGATGATGATGATGATGATGACCCGTCTGATATGACGATGTGATGATGATGATGACCCGTCTGAAGTCAAGAATGTTGGCCCTTACGGAGGGCTCAGGTCCGTTGTATGGGCCCACCTCGCCTCCAAGCGGATAGTCGGCGCGGGCACTGAGCCGGCGATATGTGACATCTCCGACGGAGGGCGTTGGAAAAATTCCACGAAGAAATTACATTTTTGGTCTTATCTTGTAAAGTGTTGAAATATTTGAAATACTTAAGAAAATGAAATATTTAAGTTTGATGAAATATTTAATGAAATATTTAATGAAATATTTAAGAATTAGATAAGACATTTGTAAATGTAATATTGAATAAAATTGATGTTTCGTGGTCTTGATATACAGGGAAAGCTCGCGCGATGGGAATAAAATCATTTTTAAATCGCGCGGAGCGCCGCGGACTATCATAGAATGGCCGCTATTTTGATGGAATTTATGTAAATGTCCTGCCTCGAAGAGGCGAGGAAGTAAAAATACATAAGTATTTAAATGTGCCAAATGAGTCCTTTGTGTGGTATTGTAAAGTAGAAATTAAAATAAAAAATGTTTAAATTGAGAGTAAAATATCTCGCGTGGGCCCTAATAAACTCGCTTGACCGCGCCGCCTGTATGTGTACAGCCCGCGCGGGTAATGGAAAAAACCCGGCGCCATAGTGGCGCCGTGCGGCTGGAGTCGAGGGCCAAAGCGAATATTTTTGAACTCTGATTACGGACGTTACAGACATCCCAGCGAGCTGAAACATTTTTTATTGTGTTCCTCATGTGAACATCTATGGGAGTGATATGTTTTTGCTTATCTGAAACTTAGCTAGTGCGCTTTGTTTGAGGTGACACACTTTGTCTGCCTATTACGCAATTAATATCTATCCGACATACTTGAAAATATCACCAAAGGATGCGCTTGGTTGAGATCTATCTAATGGTATAACTTAGAATCTCGTAAAATCATGTTTACTATTTTTAACCGAATTAAATGTAAATTAATTCTTGAAAATGCCGCGGTAAATCGGCATATTTTGTTGAATAACTAGGTAAATTCACTCTTGCGGTTCCAGTAAACGACATCATCCTATGGGCAAGACATAGATTGGTATAGATGATGTGTTAAAATCCCCGGGGGGGTGGCGTTTAATTTGCTATCGATTAAAATATTTAATTTTAATCCGCGAATCGGCACGGGAGGCCGACATTTTGCGCTCCGAGCGCCCGGTGAATCGAGCGCGCTGATTGGTCGGCGGCGCGAGTCAGGGGGAAGCTTTCCGCACTGTATAAATACTGCGCCGGGCGGGCGAGTGCCTCATTCTGCTGGGAGCCTCTGCCGAGTACGCCTACTGGAACATTTATTCTGCGTTTCACTTCACACCCTGCTTGACCCCTGCTTTTCTTCTTTGGATTTGGACTCTGGATTTTCTACTGACTTCTGCATTTGGACTTGGCTACGATTTTGGATATATTGGACTTGTTTTTACCACCTGAGGCGACGACTTGGCTCGAATTCTGGACTTGGAGAATTTTCTGCGCTCTACACTCCCGGCCTGCTAGTACATCGGGGCTTCGGAAGCGAACTCAGCGGACCGCACCTGTTATTTAATTGTTTCCGTGGGGAACAAAACGCATTGCTGATTTTCAACATGTTTTTGAAGAAATAAAAATTGTTCTCACTGTGAACAATATGGATGCGCGCTGAAGAACATTTTTATTTATAAAGAAATTAGAAAAGGGTTTAAATCTATATTTTAAATGCAATGCAATATGTGCAATTTGAAAATGAGCCTTTCATTGAATATATGGATGATAAATTGACCCGAACATACTTGCTATAAAAATCTTTTCGACTTTCGTATTTTCGCAATATGGACAGGGTCAAATTTTCTGCTGAAGGTGGAATTAATAAAACATGATGATGATTTTTCCAAAAAAATGCTTCTAAACCTTGCAATTTTTTTCTTTGATTGTTATTTACCTGAAGTAATGGAAGCCATCAAGATGAAATTAAAAAAGTCATTGCACTACAAAATGTCGCAAAAAACTTTTTATTGACTGTTAATTAACTAGTATTTTGATATGGCAGGATAGTTTTCGGTTTTGTGTTAACTATATTAAAGAAGTCTTTCCTTTTTGTGTTAACGTCCGTTGTTTATGGACTTGTATTATATGACATTCATATGTTATACTGCGTTATTATTTTCCGTTGTTTTTATCCGTTCTTTATTTATATCAACATTTTTCTGCTTTATTGCGTGGTTCATTTTTAATGCTCCGTTTTCTCTCTTTGTACATGTACACACTATCCATTTTATGGTTCATTTTAACGTTTTCTATGATAACAATATGTTATCTGCGTCTGTATTTTCCGTTTCTATTCTATTCTACTGTATATTTCGTCCGTTATTAATCCGTCTTTTTTATGAACTTGCATTATCGTTTGCTATGATATTAATACGTACGTTATACTACCTATAACTTATAAATATCATAAATGTTCTGTACTTCATACTTACTTCTTCATAAGTCTACCATTCTACTTCATACTACTTCATACTTAATACTTCATAAGTCTACCATATTTTTCTTCCGTACTTTTTTTTAATGAACTAGAATTAACGATTCCTATGGCATTAATATGATATTATCTGTGTTTGTATTTCCCGTTTCGTATTAACTTAAGTTAAGTATTAACTTCATTATTCTACCGTATATTTCGTCCGTTTTTTACGTTCTTGTAGTATATGACATTTACATATTATGCTGCGTTATTATTTTACATTTCTTAATTTATTTTTTAACATTCGATTTCTTTTTTCAATTTTTTAGTGACCTGTTATTCAGTTTTTAATTTTTTTATCCTTTCTTTTTTTATTTCGATTTATTTATATCTGTGAAGTATTATGGACTTGGTCTGTTATACTGTGTATTGTGTATTGAATTGATTTTTTAAAATTACATTTAAAAATTATATGAACCAAAATATAATAAAAATAAGATTTCTTAATGTCATTAAATAAACATTTACGTACTGTTACGAGATAAAAGTAATGTTTTGTTTTCAAATGCTTGATATTGTCTTAAAAATCAAAAATAATCATATATTAGAAAAATTTTCAATTGGATAATATATTTTAATGCCGCGCGTAAAATATTTTTCGTTTCATTTGGAGAGGAGAAATCAGCACATCTCTAATTTGTTTGGTATTGAAAAACATATCAAGCCCACTGGTGAACTTGCAAATTTTATGCACATATGAGAAGGATCACGCACACTGCACTACGCGATTGAAAGTCACGCGTTAAAGTTCGCGAATTTCTGTTAGTTCAAATAACTTAAATGAATCAATAATGATGTATATTGTTACGATTTTTAGTAAGTTTTTCGACGGGTAAATTAAGCGGATGCGCCTTTTCTTTATTAATTCATTGGTATATATAACTCATATTTAAATATTTTCAATCGGCTGACGAATCAAACTAAAAGTATTAGTGATAATTTTAGTTGTATTTAATCAAAGTTTTTGAAATAAACTGTATTAAAAATAAAACTCATTAATTGTATACTGTATTCATTTCTGTCCATAAAAATAAGAAACATAAAACAAACAATATCTACAACCGCACCCAAACTAATAGGTACAATTTATCTTTCCTTCTACTCCCGTCCCACATTTCCCTCCACCCTCTCCACTTGCTGTTGAAATAATTTTACTACGCCACATTTGTTTTAATAAATTACCATATTCTAATAAATAAAACTATCTTCTAACAAATTACTATATTCAATGGAAAAAATTTAATTGGCATAATTTTAAAATCCATTATTTTATATTTGTTAATATGTTAAAAAGCTGTTAATTTTCCCTAAAAAATAAATAAATAAATACTAATAATTTCTGGCCATACTAATAATTCAATAAATTTGAATATCTCTTCTTTGCTCTATGATAGCGACATTTCGGCGATCTTAGAACGAAGTACGATAAACGTATGACCCTGTCAGCGGACGGTGACGAACTGAATAATGGGCCAATATGTGAACACCACCGTCCATGCTACGCTATGATTCCTTTGATGTGTGCTCGAAAAACCGACAACTTCGCCATGGCGTGCCAATGCCGGCCGTCATCCGCGATCCTTCGCCATTTACCCCCTATACATAATGGTAATTGCCGGTAGTGGACCAGCCTCTGTCATTGTGTACTGGGCCCTTTATATTAGAATTCCCTAACGACATTTTTTATATAACTTTAATAAAAAAATGCTTGCTCAATTACACTTAATTAATTTTATATGATTGTCTGATTTTTAAAATTATAATTGTATGAGTTTCTTTTTTATAATTTTAAACCACAACAATTACAGAGTTAGTAAAAAATGTTTTACCTGAATTTTCACCAATATATTTAATCATCCTCGTGATTCATAATTTTCCCTTAATAAACCAGTTCTCAATTTCTCAGCGGATAGAAGTTCATAACTATCATTTCTCTTTTAAGAAAACAAAAGAAAATTAATGAATATACTTCTGTATTTTCTTGCACCAGACCAATATTTTTCTTGATTATTGTTTTGCAATGTTTTATGACCAAATATGAACAACTAAGTTTACAATTCTTAATGTACCTATCTTTTAATTTAATATTCTTTCATGCAGAACCTTCATAGATCAAAAATTATTTCTAAAAAAAAAGATTTTATTATTTGTTTGTATCTACTTATATTCATTAATTACACCTAGATGTTTCGGATTACATCTTTTTTGGATGCCCCATCAATGACCGTTATTCAAATTTTATTCAAGATCTTTCTTATTGCAATATTCCATTCCCCATCAACATCCCAACCCTCTTATCTTCCAATGATCAAATAACTTTAAAATTACTAACAAGATTGCTAAAAGCTAACGGTATAAATCTATAAAAATTAAATAAAGTAACATTATGTACCCCATATCCTTTTCCATTACTAATACAATTGAATCATCCACACAGAATAATGTTTATCCTAAAACGAATCGTTTCCAATTTAAATTTCTAAAATAAAGAGAAAATAACGCAACCATCTCACCCATTGCCAACGAAGAAACACACTTATTTTGTGGCAAGAACAAACCGTAGGGGTAAAACGCCAAGAAAGAAGAAGAAGAAGATGTTTTGGATAAACCTTTTCATTGTCAGGGTGTTTTATAAATGTCAAAATATCAAAATGAATGACGTCTTTTGTTTTTCAAAATTATTTTTAAATATTGTTGCTGAAGTTTTTGATTACACAAAATTATTCATTTCATTAATAAACGATCATCTTTCCGTCGCGCGTATCTCGCGCGCGTTCATTTGTCAAATGAAGTTGCGCGCGCTTCCCCGGCGTCTTATTTCCTGTTACGCATTTCCGTCCATTTTCACGAAATCACTGTCATAGATTGACGAAAGCGAGAGGGAAGATGTTATACATCAAAAATCTAAATTTACAATAAAAAAGTTGTTTTCGATTTGAAAATTAGCATTGAGTTATTCCATTTTTTGCTTATTAAAGAAATACATATTTTAAAAAGTATTGTCATTTCCCCTTTATTCGCAAGTTTTCACGTCCTCATAAGTTGTTTTGTTATAAGAAAAAATAATATAACTGGTCCAGTTTTATTGAATGCTGTGAGCGAAAGATATGGCCGTGTGTTTATATTGTAACTAAAAGGCGTTTACTAAGTAAAATTAATAACCAGTATTTCTTTTAATGGGTTAAAGTCTAGGATATGATCAAAAGTGTATTCTAGTTCCAGGCAAATACACGAAAGTGTGTTGACACGACTACTCCTGTTCATAGATGTACTCAGTAGCCGCGCGGCACTGGTGACATTTGTGATTTTATAAACACCTACATTTATAAATTGACCATTCGGGGCGCGTCAGCCATGTTACGTCTGTTTTTGTCTGCTCCAGAGTGTTTTTCTTGTAAATAATGACTTTTTTACAACATTATGAAAATAATGATTAAAGAATTAGCAGTAGTGAAACGTTTCTAAACAAGTGTAGTGTAAAAATTGTGTGTGTACTGAGACTTTAATGAGTTTTTCGTGCTTTGTCTTCGTGGGTGACAATATACACTCAAGATGGCGCACCAACTTGCTCCGTCTGTGAACTGTTCCCTTGATGACATTGATTTGAATGCGTTGAAGGTAAATAAAATTATATCGTGAAACGAGCCAAATAGAAGTTGAATGATGTATTTATTTGTTTCGACACTCCCGAGGCAATTTAAATTACGGAAAACCTCAGAAAACCTCTCGTGCTCTCGCAAGCATTGGGTGTGATTCACCGGAGTAGTTCCCAGATCAGATTGGCAATTTTATGAACTTACCGTTGTAGTGTCTTAATTATGATGAATTGTCATTCCTTCCAGGACCCGGCCGGTATATTTGAGCTGATTGAAGTCGTCGGCAATGGAACCTACGGACAAGTATATAAGGTAAGCAATTTGTTTTTTTTTAAGCATTGTTTGTGTTACCCACGTCGCGATGAGAAAAATTCTTTTTATTGGAAAAGATTACATGCACGTCAGGTATTCAGTCGGTATTCGTTTGCTCAATTTCTCCTTTTATCTGCCGAAGAAATGGACTCATGAAACGTTCTCAAACTACTTTTGAGATTTTGACATCTCGATAATCTTACACAGATTTATTCGTAATATTAATTTATTTTTATCCTTTGAATTAGGTACAGTTCTATTAACATTCATATCTCTCAACACGCCTCGGATATTTTGAAATCGAATACTATTTATTCTTTGTAGATCTTATTTATTGAATGCATTAAAATCTCAGTAATTTTTTGTTTCACACTACACACAATTGAATTTGATATTTGTTTCTTAGAAATCAGTTTTGGCATCTATCCAGATGGCTCTACAGTCATTGTTTTATTCTTCTGTTGTGCAAAAAAATATGTCTGTAATATGAGATACCTACCAATTTTTTCTAGGAAGGAAATATACATATTTTTGTATTGTGTAGTGTGATGACCGTTTCTATCATTATTGATATTTTCAAAATTGTTAAGTAGGTGCACGAATATTCACTACATTAGCTTTTTTTTTTCTATTCAGTATATTAACTTATTCAAAAAAATCAATAATCCGCCAATAAATAAATTGCTCAAAATAAATTTTGCTTTTAATTTTATTTATTTATTATACCTCCGCATTTGATCGGAGCCACTCGAGCTAATCTTGCCTTTGTGACACAATTTTTTCTTCTAAAGAAATAGTTGAGAACTCAATAAATGTGAGATGGGTTTTTAAGCATTTATTCTGTTCACATTTTTTTTAATTCTCATTCAATAATTATCATACATACGAAATTATAATTAGCTAATTTACTCGATTTAGCAAAATAGTATGATTTGTTTTGTTGATAATATCCTACTAATCCATTTTGGCCTTTGTTTGTGTCGAATCGGACAATTTCTACAGCGTTTTTTTAGGATAGGAACGTGACGGTGTTCTGACACCTTTTTAGTTTTTTCAGTCTTGAAAAAATTTGTACTTTTATTGTATTTTCATATTTTCATTAACTGGTAAAGTAAAAGTTGTGCACTGTGTATTAGAACTGAATATTGATTGAATTAAATTCAAAGAATACACACATTTTGTATTGTTTCGAAAGTATTTATCAAATAAAATTTAACAAACTGATATACATCCGTATTCTGAAAATAACAATGTCTAGATCTTTAAGATCTTTATCCCAACACTTAATAGACGATAATAATAATTAAAAATGTCCAGAGCGGATTTTGCTATTCTACGGCTCAAATACACTGCATTAAAATATGATATAAGAAAGATTGTTTCTTACAAACGTATTAATTTCTTCATCTACAGCGTCCAGATGAAATATCATGGCTAAACTTGACCGCGTTACCGCGTATTCAAACTTTCCCATTTTGACATTTGACAGATAACAATTTACATCTTTCTCCCTCCCTCTATATCTATCTCATGTAGAAACTTACAGAAACAAACACCGACGTAAAGCTATGTCTCGTTTATTATCGTCTATTAAGTGTTGGGATAAAGATCTTAAAGATCCAGACATATCTGTCAAATGTCAGGATGGGAAGATTTGAATACGCAGTAACGCCGAACACGGTTATGACAAGTTTAGCCACGATATTTCGTCTGGACGCTGTGGATGAAGAAATTAATACGTTTGTAAGAAACAATCTTTCTTATATCATATTTTAATGCAGTGTATTTGAGCCGTAGAATAGCAAAATCCGCTCTGGACATTTTTAATTATTATTATCGTCTATTAAGTGTTGGGATAAAGATCTTAAAGATCTAGACATTGTTATTTTCAGAATCGGGCCGATAATCTGGTCGATTTTGATGACTGTTTTAAATGTCATCAAAATGAAGATCTTAATACAATTTGTACTAGGGTAGCTTTTTTCTACAAAAAAGCACTTCAATGTTGACTGCGAGATAGATAGCATAGATTTTTAACAGTGCTGTCCGTGAATCCGTGAAGGCATTACCGATGTCAGCCGAGAATCAACACACGAGTAGAAAAATTAATTCTTGAAATGCTTCATATGCTTATACTTGTTTAAATTATCTACAGATATTCAAATTTGTGCACTCAAGTAAAGTGTAGATTACCGGTTCCGAGGCCTAAATCATATTTACTTTTATAAGAATGTTGTACTTTTATAAGAAGTTACGATTAATTTTATCAATATTAATAATAAGATTGTTAGGTTTTTGGGTTGCAATACAAATACAATATATATAGCTCATACTTTTTCTCAAATACTAGCATTGAGTGATTTTTTTAAAGGATTCACGGAATAAATGTTGAGTGCCGATTATGCTTATCTTTCAAGTGTTGTGTTATCTTTGAAGATTATTATTAATTTAGTCCCACATACTAGATCTTTGGATTGAATTAGCCCATTGTCAAACTAATATAGTAAATATAATTAATAAAATAAATTTAGATTTCGCCACTTTTTTATATTGAAAATATAAACATGTTACAAGGCCTATGGCCCCTTTCGTCAGGATACAATTGTGTACTAACAAAAATTAAATTAAAAAATCGAAGTATAAACAATCAGAATATTAAAAAAGTTATGTATGGAAAACGAATAATAATAAAGTACCTACTTTAACATGAAAATAAATTTATAAGAAAACTATTTGTAAAAAGGACCTGGTTATTTATAATATTCAATTTACTATTAACACTTTTTCTTATTTCCAAAATTTCTAATTTATCGAACTGTGATTCTGTATAATTTGCAAGTAAGATTTGTAAACCCTTATAAATATCAAAAGAATGATCCATAGCCAAAAGATGGTTAGAAAATTCAGTACTATTTAATAACCTTAAGTGTTCCTTAACTCTAACTTCAGAATTTCTGTACGTTTTTCCTATATAAAAATAATCACAATCATTACAAATCAATTTATAAACAGTCGATTTTTTAAAATATTAATACTAATATGTTGATTGTCTATACTTCGATTTTTGAATTTAATTTTTGTTAGTATACAATTGTATCCTGATGAAGGAGCCATAGGCCTTGTTGATATTTTCAATATAAAAAAGTGGTGAAACCTAGGTTTATTTTATTAATTATGTTAATAATGTCATCACAAAACTATTTTGTTATTTTTGAAGAAGTTAATATAGTAAACCTTGAATGACATTCAATCTTTATTTAGTTTTTCTTCTGAACAAATTGTTCCATGCTAACTAATCAAAGAAAATATGTTATTGAAAAAACAAATTTAAAGGTCAAGTTTTTTATGCGAAAAAAAAACTGAACTCTGCCATTGAGAAAAACCTGGGACGATAGACCACTCTACCGAATAAGAGTTCTAGCCCCACTTGAAAGATTTAGTTCAAAGTTTAAGATTTAAGAAGAGAGGACAGTATTTTATAAAAAAAGGTAGTTTTCAATGGGAAATATGTATAGGCGTGTCTCTGAAGTATATTGCAAAGAAACTTCTAATCCAATATGTATAAATCGTCATGATCGTAGAACAATGACGGATGTGCAAAAAATTACATATTGACTTTTTTGGATTGTTAAAAAGTGATCAAAAAGAAGCCATCTAATGGTATATAAAAAGTGTATTTTTTCTCATTAATTTAACCGTCATTATACGAAGTCGGTATAGCGACGGTTCTGATTTGCGATTGTAGAACAATGCAGCATGTGTAAAAACGCCGTTGTACTGTGCTTTATTTGAGGTTTTAAATGTATCTACTTTAAACTAACCCAAGTTTCAAAGGAAAATCTTTTGTAGTTATCGAGCTATGACATAAAGTGTCTTTAGGCAAATATTAGGTCCTTACATATGAAATTGACGTTTAGTATGGGAGGAACATAAAGCCGATTTTTTTTTATTATAATATATTTATTTAATCAAAGTATGTACCATTGCTATCTATGCACTTTTGCCATCTCATAGGTAGTTCATCGATCCCTTTACTAAAAAAACCATTCGGACGGGAATCAATAAAATCTTTGAAGGCGGTTTGGACTGCCCCATCGGAGTTGAATTTTTTCCTTTGCAAGAAGGTATCCAAATTTCGAAAAAAATGGAAATCTGTTGGGCTAAGGTCTGGAGAGTACGATGGATGTCTTAGACATTCCAATTGAAACTCCTCTAATTTGGTAGCCGTCTGTTGTGCAGTGTGTGGTCTAGCGTTATCATGAAGCAGCAGTGGCCTAGAGCGATTAACCAGCCTCGGTTGTTTAGCAGCTATCTTTTCCATCATGGTTTGCAGTTGCTGACAATAGACATCTGCCGTAATCGTCTGGCCAGATTTAAGAAAGCTGTAGTGAACGACACCAGCACTAGTCCGCCAAACGCTCACAAGTAACTTTTTTGGAGTCAATTTTCGCTTGGGGCATGGTTTGGCTGGTTCGGCAGGGTTCAGCCATTGCGATGAGCGCTTCTGATTATCGTACAGGATCCACTTTTCATCACAGGTAATGATTCGATTTAAAATCCCTTCATTATTGTGCCGGTTGAGTAATGCAACGCAGCAGTCAACGCGCGTTTGTTGATTTGCTTCACTCAATTCGTGAGGTACCCACCATTCAAGCTTTTTCACCTTACCAATTTGCTTCAAGTGGATTAAAACAGTTTTATCACTAACATCGCAGCCTGCAGCTAACTCGGATGTGGTTTGCGATGGATCCGCTTCCACAATAGCCTTCAATTCTTCATTATCAACTTTGGTCTCCGGCCGTCCACGGGGCTTGTTCTGCAGGTCGAAATTTCCAGAACGAAAACGTTGGAACCAAAAACGGACTGTGTTTTCTTTTGCGGCACCGTCGCCATACACATCATTAATCCTTCGAGCCTTTTCTGCAGTACTGGTGCCACGGTGGAACTCGTACTCGTAAAGAACGCGATATTTCAAGTTTTTCATTTTGTAAACTGAGTGACGCAAAGAAAAAAACAATTGAGGAAAAAACAAATGAATTATAATTTTCAAAACACAAATACATGAGTAAATAGTTGTATAAATTTGGATTTGGAATTCCTAACCAAAGAGAAGATATTTGAGATCAAATTTGCCAGTACGGCAAAACGTCAATTTCATATGTAAGGACCTAATAAAACTGCTCTCCTGCAAACTTGAGAAAAATCATATGCGTCGTTCTACGATTATGACGAAATGTTTATTGTATTTTTCTAAATTTTGCCCGTGTCAGTAACATAAATGTTTTTTTATTTTTTATTATAGTATAGTAAAATAATATAACACAGTTCATTGATAATATTTACACTTATCATTTTGGTATTGAATGTTCACTTTCATATAACACTTAATTAGAAGACCTCTCTTTAGCTTCAGGGATTGCGTTAAAATTGTAATTGTGATCAGTATGCATCATTGTGAGCCGATATATGCACATTTTCATACCATTGTCTTCTTCTTTCATGTATAAAGATTAAGAAAAAAGTGATTAAGAAATAAATAAATAAAGAACCGTGCTCAGAAGATATGCGTACTTGTCTGCATTCGCATCGCTCGTTATTTCGGGAATGTTTTTTTTTTGTCTAGGCCTTCTCTAAATTATTCCTTCAATTACATTTCTGAGGTATGCATTGTGTCTAAGAATGTGTCTTATTCATTGGTCACTTTGTTTTTCAATAGTAATAATAATAATAATATTGGATTATTTATATAGCGCCATTTTTGTGAAAATTTCACATCAGGGGCGCTTTCCACATAAAAAATTCTTACGTACTAAAATCATAGAATAACAAAATGAAAAAGAAAAGAGAAAGAAAAACAGCTCAAAACATAAAATAGTAAAAGAAAACAAGGAATATTAAAAAGGTTCTGGGAAAGATTTTGTAAACAAGTGCGTTTTAAGCCTTTTCTTAAATAAAGTCTCTGAATCCGTGTTTCGTATCAGGGAGGGCAAAGAGTTCCACGCTTTGGGGCCCGCCACCGCAAATGTCCGTTCGCCGAACCTAGTTTTCTGGAACTGACTTGCCGGTTCCACAACCCTTCCCACCGCTGAAGTAGATGCTGACCTAAGAGTTTGACATCTCCCATTTATGTTGTCTGGAATACAGAGCTCCTGAAGATACAGAGGCGCCATGTTATGAGTTGCCTTGTACATCAACCAACACAGTTTGAACTCTACTCTCTCAGGAAAATGAAGCCAGTGCAATTCTCGCAGAATTATTATATAGTACAGTGTATTATGGACATCTTTAAGCGCATTCTCCTCGGAACATTCTCATTTCTACTTATTCAGCTTATTATTTCCATCCTTTTCGAGCACCACTTGATATTTTTCAATCCATTTCTCTCGCTCTCTGGTTGACCGTCCAGGTTTTACTCGCAGGGCTATGTTCTAGCTGTGTGTTCCGATGAATTACTTTTTTTTCATCTTTGTATTTATCTGTGATTTGTTTATACCATTGAACTGCAAAATATTATTTTGTAACTTTTTAAAATGATATCCAGTTATAGCATCAAGAATATCGTTGTATTTTCAATGATAGTTTCTTTGCAAAATTTTTGTTGTATTTTTTAGTATTGTCTATGTTAGTTGATTATATGATCCTCCTGTTTTTGGGATAAGTTATTTTATTTTTCATTTATAGGTTTTCTTACAGCCATATATATATAATCTTAAAAAAATAGTTGTTGATATACAGAGCCTTGGGCCAATTAAAAGAAAACACATATTTGCATGAGTAATATGTACAAGGGTTGATAAAAAAAAAAAAACAGTGTCAAATAGTAAGTTTATGTGAGTGTGTTTTTGTGTTTTATGTGTCTGTATGCTTTTTGTGTTCGTGTGTATGTGTGTAAATATGTCATCTCGCGGATTTCTTCGTAACGGATTTTGTAAACTGCTCAAAACTTAAATGTAAAATTTCAAGATCTGCAACTTAAATGTAAAACACGGTTAATAATATCGTTTTTTCTGTAGTTTGATCTCCAATGATTTAAGTGGAAAAGGCGTGGTGCTCTTGTTTGTCTCTGCAGGACATTAAATTGTATCAAATTTAAAATTTCGCGTGAATCTATGCGATTATTAAGTATTTTGTGAAGAACTTTCATATCGCTTATCGTTTGCCTGTCTTCAAGAATTATGATATCCCAAGACAAAATTGTATGTAATTTTATATGTATGCTTAAAGTTTCTACGAGAAATGTCGAGACATTTGTTAAGCACAACCATGTCAAAATTGACGAAGTTTACAATGTAATATAAATAGCTTGTGATTGTTAAGATAACGCAAGCCAATAAGAATAGTCCCGGATAAACTTTATATCACGGACCATGATGGATTATCATTATAGATTAATCTCTATAGATTGAAGATGGTAGAGATATGATAAGCAAACATAATTTCGATGATTCACCTACAAAAATTTACAAACGTATCAACTCAACAATAAAGATGGTAATTTCTAGTCATTCTTACCCTGCATATTTTAGTTACATTCAGTTTGCTTTCATATTGTAATGTGTACAATTATATTAACATTGATTGAAACTTTTGACACAACTTTAAGTTAAGAAATATAATTGTTATATTTGGTAATCATACAAAATGGTTTTGGTAAATTAGGAGCAGATGTTGTTATGTTTTTACATACTTTTATTTAGTTTCACTTGTCTGTCAGCCATAAAACACTGTATTATGTAATCTTATTGACATACACATATGTGATCGCTCTTAGTACTTGGACTGTTTAAATAAAATGTTATTCTTTTTATACATATAGCGTAGTTGATAAAACAGAAAGGTTGGTACGATGGTTTGTGGTCAAGATGAACGTATGAGTGAGAAGGGGATGATATAGAAAGTATATGAAGGGAATGTTGAAGGCAACATATTCAGAGGGCATCCATGTAGGACCTGGCGCAATGAGATATACTAGATAGGTAGATAGAAGGAAGGCTATGTTAGAAGATTTAATAACGAGAATGCGAAGAGGCAAGAATGTGTAGTATAAGTGTACGCGATTCGATTTGCCGCGTACGTAGGGATGAGGGGGTAATATTTGGAGGGAAATGGGATTAGGAATAGGGAAGATTAAGAGGAGTGAAAAGTGGACTGTATTGTCGAGAAAGGGACGTTTCGACTTACCTTATTGTCTCTCAGCGCCCCTTCCAGCTGTCATCTCGCCAAACACTTAGTTCACTCTGTTGGATCCAACACGCGATAATATAATTGTCCGGCGGTGACGAGACGAGAATTTACAGGGCAGGAAATGAGAAAATCTGTCCTGTCACTTCAACAACGAGATAGTGTGACTGCTACTATGGAGGATAGGATAAATTTCGATAGAGACAAATCAGTGTTGCCACATAAGAAAAAAACAATATTCTGTAAAAATCGATTTCTGTGCCAACGTGACGTCACGAATATCGAACAGTAAGAGTGTTGTGTTCTATCTTTTGCCTATCCATGCAGAGAACCAACTGTGTACCAATTGTGTACACTGTTTAACTTCTACAGTCTTCATCAGACCAAAGGTTCTTGCAGCATGGCTGGTTGTACAAATCAACGCTTCGAACGTCACCAGCCTGCCTACCTTGACCGGTTTTTGATATATTCATAACTTAAACAATGTTGGGTTCGCCAAATTCTGCTGAATGTGTGATTGTACAATCACACTACACCATATTGTTTTCATCTTTGAGTGAAATACTGCGTAATCATATTTTATTATACACTTATATTTGGTTTAAATATTTCTAACTTAAATGTCAGCTAGGAAAAATTTTAACAAAATAAATTTGGTTTAAGTATTTCTTAATATAAATAACCATTTTTATTTACCTTAATACCATGATCCTGGTCGGTTGTTTTGTTGTAATAGTTAACAGTAATAGATTTTAAAAACGAGTTGTTTAATTGGTGGAAAACGTAAATGTCCATGTTTTTCTTTTGTGCACCGAAGGGAGAACTGTGCAGATATATGTTAAAGTTTTTGGATTGGTTTGTTTGTGTATATTGCAGAAGGGTAGCGTAATTGTTTCTTCCAAATGCTGTATATTTGAAATAAAACATAGTTTTGGCGGCCCGTAGTCCAGTAGGCGTGAAACTGGCTTCTCTTGCCGGAGGTTCGATTCCTGGTGAGGCCACATTACATCTATGTGATCCTGGGTGTTTTTGTGAAGTGTTTCGCTACATTAATTGGGCCTCATGGCATGTTGTAGCTTTAAAAATTAACATTAAAAAATATTGAAATGATTATTATTATAAATATAAAAATGAACTACTATTAAAATAATTAATATTAAATATTAATTTATTTCACTGTAACTGGTGATGGTTAAACCGTTACTTTAACCGATTATTTTCGGTGCAGTTATTTGGGATTTGTATCTGATTGTATCGATGATTCATAACCGAGATATAATTGTTGTCTGGAAGCGACTGTTGCCCATTAAATTGCAAAAAATCCGTTGCTAATCATCGACCCATTCAAATACAAATAGCATTTAGTGTGTCACCGGATAAAATAATACCGTCACTAACTGTAACATGGTTGTTGGGTTATAAAAATAAACCTGTCAAGTATTCCAAACGGGTGTACGGCAGAAATCATCAAAATTAATTATGAACATATCTGGGACGTAAGATAAACAAATAACCTTGCGCGTTGCATCCGTCTACTTTCTGAATTTATTTCAGTCCTTTAAATGACTAAAATTGTGACGACCCTAGCACTCATTGCTTACGCAAATATGTGTCAATAGGTTAGGCCAAATTTACTTTCCGTTTCATAAAAAAATATTTGACATTTATCCCAGAAAACAATAGCTAAGCATAATAGGAAACCAAATTGCAATTGTATTGATTTAACCCCTTTCTGTGGCTTTTTTAACCAAAGAGATTATAACACAGAGATGAAATATGCCAGGGGGTGAAGCCCTCAAAGTGTAGACCCGGGGGCGCGTGACGCGGGGGTGGGATACAAAGATTTGTCAGCTCTCGCAAATACCTGAATATAAAGGCAACACCTTAAGTCAATTCTGATTCGGAGAGCATTTTAACAATTCATTGTTCCTTCTATCAATATACAGGGTATCTCATAGCTAACAGCGAAAACTTTACAGGTGGATTCCTACCTTGATAATCAGCTGAAAATGTGAAAGCGATCATGACCAAGTATCAATAGTTATGAAGATGTGCAATATCAAAGTTTGCATTTTTTTCTCTCAATATTTATGACTTATTTTTTGTAAAAAGTTGAACTATCATTATGGTAACTTACATCAATTATGAAAAATTTATTCACTTCAATACAACTCAAATAAAATGATAAAAACCCTGTAATCTTTTTTCCAATATTTGCAAGGTTTTTATCATTTTTCCAGGTGTCTCTGTAATATCAATCTGTATCTTTATCAGTGAAGTTAGAAGAGCTCGGAAGTAAAATATTATCAACAGATAACTGAAAAAAAATAGTGATGCGTATTTATCTTTATCATATACAAGGAGACCATCTTAAAAAAAATTCCGATAGTCAAATTTCACGTTTTTTTTTCAATATTCCCAAAGCATGGAGTATAATAAAAACCTGGTTTTTATGGGTTAGTTTTATACTGATGGTTTCACAGCATTTTATTGAAGGAGTCTGATATTTTTGAATAGCTCTGTTGTATATATAAAGCTCTTCAAATTTTAATTTAATAATCAAATTCTATGCTCTCTGACTAGTAGGATTAAATTTTTTTTAATGTATTCTCAGTGTAGGATTTTACTTATATGTTAAAAAAATGTGAAGGCACGCAAACATATTGACTTTATCATCCTTTTCCAATTTCATAATTTGGATAAAAATCGATTTTAAAATAATTTCGATGACCTTCAACATGTTGTCTGGTATTGCAGGGCCGCCACACCAAGACTGGTCAGCTGGCGGCCATCAAGGTCATGGACGTGACGGAGGATGAAGAGGAGGAGATCAAACTGGAGATCAACGTGCTGAAGAAGTACTCCAATCACCGCAATATAGCTACCTACTATGGCGCCTTCATCAAGAAGAGCCCGCCCGGCAAGGACGACCAGCTGTGGCTCGTCATGGAATACTGCGGAGCTGGTGAGTGATGACATCAAATTATTTTGTAAAATTCTAATCAGTGTACGAGACGTCAATGGGCCCAAGCCAGGACGCACAGTAGAGATAATTTGGAATTTACTGAATTTTCTTCATCTCAAAGTGTAGATACCCATCTTGTGGTTTGAGTTTGTTGTGCCGTTGTACGAAAGCATATGAACATTTTCATGGATGTCTCCTTGTACTATATGGGTGTCTAATAGCTAGTAGCAAAAAGTTATGGAGAGATGCAATGTCAAAGTTTGCATTTTTTTCCCCAATGTTTCTGACTTATTTTTTGCAAAAAGTTGAAATATTATTACAATAACTTATATCGATTATAAAAAAAATCATTCGCTTTAATATAAGTCGAATGAAATGACAAAAAACCTTGTAAAAATTGAAAATAGTTTTTTTTTAGTTACTGTAATGAAAGTTCAACTTTTTGCAAAAGATAAGTCAGAGATATTGAAAAAAAAATGCAAACTTTGATATTGCATATCTCCATAACTATTGATATTAATTAGGTCACGGTTGTTTTCATTTACGACTCATTATCTAAAAGTTTTTGCTACTAACTTTGAGACACCCTGTATATTGCTCCCTTATGTATTTCTGTTTTATTATTAAAAATAGGGATTTTGCGCAAAGTAAATTTTAACAAATGTATTGGTATTATGTTGATGGTTAGTCTGATGTGAATATCGGTTGTGGGATTTTTCCTGAAATTATGTATAAATGTTTATTTACTATTTAATTAATGAATAAAAATGACTGGGATTATGCTGAGGTTATTGAGGATTTAAAGGATTTCAAGAAGTAAAACTGTAAGCTACCAGCTCTAGAAAACAGTTTGTCCTGAAAATAGAATATATTAAAGAATATCGATCGTAGATCGTGTTACTCCATCACCACGAACTTCTCAAACCAGCCGTGAATTATTTACTGTCAAATCTGGCCTTTAAACTGGGCAGTTACGTGTTCTTTGTCTAATTCTTTACTTTACAAGAGGAAATCTCTTAATTATCGCGTGTAAAAAACCCTTTGCTGCTTTGTGTTGAAATGTATGCAGACAGTTTCCGAGCTGTCTTCCTAGAAATGAAAGCCTGGCTCCGACTAAGTCTCTTCTAAGAATTGAGATATCATTCCAATAGTTTTTGAACAACTGATAAAGCCTTATTGGAATGTACTTGTGAATTGATATGGGCATATTGTTATTTAATCAGATATCCCACAAAGAACTTGTATTATCAATATTCAAACAACAATAAACTCTTTCATCGCTTGGAGTGTTTCACAGCGATAAGAAGTTTACGAGTCAAATAAAAAATTTAATTGGCACCTTGCATCAATTTCATGTTTTTATAAAACGCAAGTGAAATGAACTTGCCGCAGATATAGAGAAAATCAACGGGGATACCTTCTTTATCGATTTGATGAAACGAATCGCATCTTACTTTGTATTTGATTGAATCTTACTGTGATTCATCGTGTTTTTTCACAAAGATCATTACTCTTGAGGAGGAAAACAATCAATTTGTCATTTTTATGTGTATTTTCCGGTGTCAATGTACTTGGTTTATTGTTTTTATTTATTTTATCGGTAATAATAATATTTGTTTACAAATTCTCGGATTGCCTTTGTGTGAATGTCTTCTAATTTGAGGGTTATCTTGTCAACTCGTCCGGCTCTCGTACCGTGTACGATATTATTAAAGAGTTGCACATTATTACGGGCCAGATTTAACAACTTGGATTAAGGCAAAATTCATTTAGAGTTGCTGCTGAATCCATTTCATCTGACCAAAAATACTGTTTGAGGTCTAAGTAAATTAGTTTTCCTGTTAAGGTTAAATGATAGGATTATACTATGGCATCCTACATTATATCAGACATTCCACATTTTTTGTATTCATATTTTTTCTTACTCTTTTTTACTTTCTCTTATAGTAGGTATATGCTTTTTTTTTAAATGTAAATGTAAGAAAATACTTTGTATTGACCACTTGGAGTAACTCTACGTCTACCGTTTTCGATATCACGGTATCTTTGTCAGGACGGACGCAAACGCATACAGTATGCTTCCGTCCTGATGAAGATACGGTGGTATCGAAACCGGTAGACGTAGAGTTACTCCATGTGGTTAATACAAAGTTATTTAATTAATTAATAATTATGTCCAACCACAAAGTTAACATTATAAACACCAAAAATATAGTAAGAAAATACTTTAACATCTTCTGAGCTGACAATGCGTAATTTAACTTTTCAAATGCGTGAGGTACTGCCACCTTTCATGGTTCTATTCATTTGCTTGTGTTATAATCCAGTGAGTACTGTGACGGCAGGTGCCTTAGGACCGGAATATCCGGCAGTAAGAATCAGTACATCGTTTGGATTATTGTCTGTAGCATGAATTTGTATAGGTTTTGACCACCAGTCAATGTGTAAAAAAAATCTAAAAATGTTGTTTTTTATTCTATTTAACAATGGAACATTAAAAATAACCATCTAGATCATCCTCCTCAAGTGAAGACGGGTATTTAGGGCAATGGGTTAGTGTTCAAGTGGGTAATGAAGAGTGATGTTGATCGGGGTAGGAGAAAGTGGTGGGGCATTACTTATTCGGGGGTTCACAATTAGATTTCCAATCCATTGATTCAATTCACGGTCCGATTCAGGAATTGGATTGTGAACTCCACATATGCCGTCAAGCGATGACCACTTAGACAAGGTGATTCGTTATCTATAGGTAGCTATTTGTACAGTGTTAAATCCTTTAGATCCCGCATGTTCGTAAAAGAGATGCCCGTCTGATGAAAGTTTGCAATTTAACAAGTAGCCAGGCTGTTGATTAATACAAGATGTGCATTCATCACATTTGCCACATTCATCATATTTGCCACATTCATCATATTTGCCACATTCATCATATTTGCCACATTCATCAGCTCGTTCCCTACTTTTATTCTGGGGTTCAGTGTTCATGATTTAGGTGCAGTATTTTATTAATAGAAATGGCACAGATGTAGACAATTCGGTGCCAGATCATAACAACTCTGTAATCTAATCCCACACGCCAAGTCTGTTCAGATTTACTTGTAAATACTTCTTTCACTGAAAGCTCAGTCCAGTACCTTTTTGTATATTCAAGTAGCACGTTGCGTAAGTTGATTGTTTAGTCTATTGGTTCGGTTTACAGATGCCTTCCAGATCTGTTGTTTGCCGAGTAATGTAGTTGTGAGTGCCCTGCGGTGTTAATCCGCCAAATATAATGTACAACCTGCACTTATTTAAGGAACTACCGTATACTTAGAAATTATACTTTTTCAGACCTTTGTCTCGAATCTTCCTCAACTTCTCGCGCTGGTTACAACTAATGTATCGTAATCATCTTCAGCCATTAACAATGCTGGACGAAAGCCTGCCCATGATTCTGCCAAACTTTGCCATGTCATTCTGATTAATATATCTTTCCACGAAAACTTTTAGTGTCTTCAAGGTTATTTTTTGTTTCATGGATGTTAGTCGAAAATATTTTTGTCCGTTTGTTATCTCTGTGTCTTGAAATATGGCTTGACCATTGCCATTTACATTATTTGGCATTGACAGAGACATCCTTTACCTTGGTCTGCGTTCTGTACCGCATATTTCGTGCGCTATAATTAATATGGTAAAGGTGAACACGTTTGTTTTGGAGCAACTGAATGCAACAAATATTAATGACTACGGATTAAGTAAGTTCGTATTTATTATTTGAATATATAGTTATTTAGGAGGCGCACGATCAGAGGGAATAGGCGTCAGTGGCCGCCGCCTTAGAAACAATATTTTCAACCAAACCGATTGTGTCAATCGCATTGTTGTAAAGTAGATAACTTTCCTCGTGAACACTGGATTGACCCCGAAGGGTTATCAATTTTTCATGAGACATTGAACACACGGAATGTGGCTATCAGCAGTGTCTGTTTGTCTGCCTCGACAACAAAAATGTACAATTTTTACTCCCTTTATATTAACTCGTGGCGTCTGCTTGCTTGCTTGCCGGCTTGCCGAGTGAAAAAACTTTGGATCGATTTTTAACCCTTTTCCCGTGATCCAATCGAGCTGAAACTTGGCAAGTAGACTCGTAGCGACGATCAAGAAGATCTATAAAATTTTCGTTAAAAAAATTTAATAATTATAGTATAATTTCGGATTTTTAGAAATTTTATTGGTTTTTTCAAATCGGAATCATTAGAAAAGTTTGCTTACTAGCAACGGCGGCCCGATAACGTCGCGGAATATTTTCTAAATTTGAATTACTCCGTCGGTATATATAACAGGTACTTCACTACGAATGTCGAAAATCTAAATTGACTAACAAATGTTTTTAGAATTTAATCTTCAAAGCATGAAGTGTCTTATCAAAGCTCAAACATGTGACATTTTAGAAATATATTAAATTACTGTAAGTTTAGTGTTATGTTATATGTTTTAATTCGTCTTTAATTGTTGTTATATTTTACAAAGAAAGGGAGCATAATAAAAACTTGGTTTTTATGGGTTACTTTTTTATACTCTAATGTTTGGATTGATTTAATTCATTTTCATACATATTCTTATGCATCCTCGTCAATTCTTAAAGCTTTTAACAGGGCCGTCCTTCAATATCTGGTCTACCTGAACATGCCGAATCTTTATTAGATTTATTTTTTTCCGTTGCTTTCAACACTCAAATTTTCTTCATTGCGCGTGTTGAATTCTGATTGTCCTCCCAATTTTTGCAGCGTCATCTGTCATGACACATCTCTCTCAGGGAGACTTTTCATTGCCAAACCCATTTCAACTAATATCATGTGATTAAGATAATCATTTGTGCGATAAGGCAAATTCTCAACATATCTAATCAACAATTTAAGACGAAATCAAACACGTTTTTAAATAACCAAGGCAAAACAGTCAAGCTGTTTATATTCTCCGATTTCTGATGAGTAATCAAGATGCACAATCGAAAGATTCCAGCAATATTTTATGATTGAGATATTTAATATTTTTAGAGCTATTTTAATTTTGTTATACAGCACAATAGACTCCCGATTATCCGGGATGGATGGTAAAAGAAATCCCGGATAATCAATATCCCAGTTAATCCAAAAGCATTGAATAATTCACCAAAAGTACGTCATCCCTTTCTTTCTATCTTTCAATCTTTCCCTTACGGTGCTAAAATAAAAACGCGCGTTCCGGTGCTGTGTACACGATCAAAAATTAGCGATTTGAAATCGGAAAAATAAGAACATTCATAGCTAACTCCTTAAATTAATTATAATTGAGGTCAAAAATGATAATAATTGAGGTTTATTTGCTGAAAACATGAAAAAACCTTCTGGCAACGCTCACGGAATGGGTCGTACAACCACTCTGGATGAATGCCCGAGAGCTACTACCGGGAACTGCGAAATGGCAAAACACGACTTCTCGCTCCTTGTAGCGAAGTAGGCAAGAGTGAGATACGAATATAGTGTTGCGCTTCCCGCACACTCTTCACGTATCGTCGCGTCTTACTCACAGCGCTGTTTATACGCCGCACACTGGCACACACACGTTTGATTGTATTGGTGAATTTATTTCCGATTTTCACAAAATACCTCTGATGCACCCGATAAATTCTGATAGGTTATCAATATTATTTTTTAATTCAATGTGTAAATATATTATGTAGGAATACCTAATATAATAATATATAATAGAATAATCTTAACCCGGTATTTATTATATTTATAGAGATATTAAAGGTTATCAGAAGCAATGTGTAGTAGTTACGCATCATAGGGAAGAGAGGGTTAATTGAGCGCTCTTTTGTAAAGTGACAATGATAGCTGGACGCAACTGATCGCCATAAGCCACTACAACTAAATAACAAACATGTTTTAGGAGATCACATTTCAGGCAATATTGACACCTGATCTTTTCCACGCTGAACACGTGTTTGGACATTATGAACAATGTGGAACACTTTCATTTTAAAATGTATTTTTTCAATGACATTAAAATTCATGCATTTAATTTAATTTGAAAAATCAAATGGAGCACACTTGGAGCAATTGAGCAAAGAATTGATGAATCAGAGCCGTAGTATTACGAATAAAAATTCACTAATGTCATTGACGATAATGGTTAATTTTGATTTCAGGTTCCGTGACCGATCTGGTGAAGTCCACTAAGGGCCAGTCCCTGAAGGAGGAGTGGATCGCCTATATCTGCCGGGAGATCCTACGCGGCCTGAGCTACTTGCACTCCAACAAGGTTATCCATCGAGACATCAAGGGGCAGAATGTATTACTCACAGACAATGCGGAGGTCAAGCTAGGTGAGGAAACCACCTTCGTCTTCTTCCTTGCACGGTCCCAACACATTGTCTACGTAGGCTGTTGGCGTCGGCTCTTCTCAGGCTGTATCTTCTTCAGTTCTGGGTATCGCTTTCATCCAGACCGTTTCTCTGTACCATTTTGGAGCATTGAGTCGTCCAGGAGTCTTCCTCTGGATGACTGTCGATGAAGCTCCGTAGACATTGCCTGCTTCACCGTGTGGTCTGGTGGTCGCCGTCTTATGTGCCCATACCATCTCAACTGTCATTCCTCTAGCTTACTGTTTATGTCCATAACACCCAGGCTGCCACGAATGCGTGAACTTTTAATCTTATCTTTTAGTATTACTCCAGCCGACCATCTAAGCATTTGCATTTCTGCTGTTTCGAGTTGCCTGAAGTAGGAGTTGTATATAGTCCAGCATTCAGAGCCATATATTATCGTGGGTCTAACAATAGTCTGGTATATCTTTCCTTTAAGTTTTGTGGGCATTTTCGAGTCACACAAGATTCCTGTTACGGATCTAAATTTCATCCATCCCACACCTATTCTATGGTCAATATCTGTTGCACATCTTCCGTCTCTATGAATGAGTGAGCCCAGATACTGAAAAGCGTCATAGTTGGCTAATGTTTCCCCATCCAGTTATATTGAAGGAATTACAGCAAATGGCAGGTACATATACTCCATTTATACTCCATTCTGGTAATTTATTAATTAATTAAGAAAACCATATTCATATTAGTCTTAATCAAACTGACTTGTTATTTTCATGTATATATTCTAATTATTCTACATATTTCTTTATGAGGACAGAGCCTCTGCTGATGGACAGAGTAATTCTGACTGTTTATTCACAATCCTTGATTGGTGAGAATTTTAACAGGGTTCCTTCCAATATCATTTCAGACTGATACTACACTGACTTCATCCTTCAGCTCTTCCGGGAGACAAAGCTCTGGAAGCACATGAGCCCTCACCTCTCAACCAGGTTACATTCATTCAGGGACAGAAATAACCATTTGTATTACAACTGAGATTAAAGAATCACCTTGCCAATGTCCTAGTGTATTTTTCACACCGCAACCTCTTTGTTTCTCACAAGGAAATGCAAACATAATCGTTATACCTCACACCATAAAGAAGCATTGTTTATGTGTCTCCATAGATCTTCCACATTCAGGTTCATATGATGATTTGTTTGTTTGAACATTTCATAATTATAATGTATGGGATAAGATTTATTCACAAATGTTATATAAATAATAAATATTCTTGAACATTATACTACTGGAAGAGCACTGTCTGCTATAATACAGTAAATTACTAGTGTAGCAGGCAGGGCGTCAAATCAATTTAGTGTTTACTTGCTGCCAAGACACTCAACAACAATGAAAATAGCTTCATTAAATTTTGTAAACACTGTAAACATTTGTAACATTGAACATTGTAACAACATTGAACATTGAATGGGTGCCATACGGATGCATCTGCAGGCCAAATATGAGCCGGGATTTGATTTTAATTATGACAGCCAGTTCTATATGAGAAACGGAAATACTGGACAGCAAATTAAGAAAATAGCTACTTACACTAATTTTCAATTGTTTATTCACTACGATGTACAAGAGTAAAAATGATCGCATTTAGAAATATGTACTGAACGTAAAGAAAGTGGTCCAGCATCCCGGTTGCAGGCCTACTGAAATTTTCCATCTAGTTGCTCGGGGCACTGAGCGAAGGTCTACTCTGGCCCGCGTTCCGGATGAAGTTTCTCGCCTTGTATTTAGTGACATGGATTTTCCAAAGGTGGTGCCCCGCCACACACGAAATGGGTTGTGTTCTGTAATGTGTCCACAACACTTACAAATAAGAATATTACTAAGTCAAATATGTTCACGAAAATGTAGTACAAATAATGACTAAAGGATATTTAAATAATGCAATATATCGTCTCTTTTCAGTTGACTTTGGTGTGTCCGCCCAGCTGGACCGGACAATTGGACGTCGTAACACCTTCATCGGCACCCCGTACTGGATGGCCCCCGAAGTGATTGCGTGCGATGAGAACCCCGACGCAACGTACGACAACAGGAGCGACCTGTGGTCTCTCGGCATCACCGCCCTGGAGATGGCTGAGAGCCAGCCCCCCCTGTGCGACTTGCATCCTATGAGGGCGCTCTTTCTCATACCCAGGTGACTTTCTAGTCGTTCAATAATTGTATAAAATTGTTTTCCTAATGAAATACATGGTCTATAACATAAAAATATCGGATAATTCGAATCATACAAAAGTGTCTGGAAATTTCAGAGCACACTTTTGTTACAAATTGCTTATATTACATCTGGATTTGCAGTAAAAACACAAATTTTTACTTTACATTTCTTAATGCTATAGCAGGCCATAAGGCCAAATTTACTGGAGTGAAATGCATTATAAAAATACCTGTAAATGTGTGTATTGTGACCTCATCAAGAATCAAACCCGGAATATGTGAACAGTGTCATACCCACCGGAACGTGTGGGCTGTGAGATCAATAATATCAGAGATTAACATATCTTTTATTGAACTGTGAACATTTAAATATATTACATATTAAATTTTCACACGAAGCAAACACATTGTGGTGGACATAATATCTTTAAATAAAATAACTTTTTGAAAATAAATACAAGAGTCATTGAACATAAAAGATGTTTAAATAGTGTAGGCTATTCAGAATTTGCAATTCATTTAATAGAAAAAAAACACGCATTTGACCAATCTTCGGGTGTAGATGTACTTCATAGAAATGATATAGGTATTCGTCTCAATAATTTAGAAGCTTTAGAAATAAAAAAATCTTTAAAAACAAATAAAAAGTATTTACTAAATAAGCGACTAGATTTATTGCGTAGTCCAATTATAGATATATTCCCCTTCCAATTAACTACACCCACCCACACCCACTCTCTTTCCCCCAACCCCCACCACAGTTGACGTTCTGTCTCTTTCTTCCCTTAATGCTTTCTTAATTGTTCGTAATTCTGTTTTTATTTAGTTAATATCTGAACCCTGATGAAGACTCAGTTGTGAGTCGAAACTAGTTGGTTTTAACTCAATAAAGTGGTGTTAAACAAAAAGTTATTTTATTTAAAGACATTACATATTATTTGAGTTTAAATTATACAAATTATAAGAATTGTGATGATCTACAGTCATCACGGGCTTTGGTTTGACTATATTGAATGATTTGTGATTTTGAATGTTTCAGGAATCCACCGCCGCGCTTAAAATCGAAGAAGTGGGCAAAGAAGTTCCATGGTTTCATCGAAACTGTCCTGGTGAAGGACTATCACCAGAGACCTTACACAGAGCAGCTGCTAAAACACTCCTTCATCAGGTATGTGTATGTTCTCAGCTGCATTCCATCTAATCCAATCATTACTTCATCTTTATTCAAACAGCATGCACGTAGCCCAAATAATTATTAGGTATGTTTGTATTGTAATGCTGTGTTTTTCCATTTTACCAATGAACCATATATTTTATACAATTATGTAGTTCAATTTTTTCAGAAATATATACTATAATTTTTTGGACATTGATATGAGGAATGAAAAAAAACAGTTTTGTTTTAAACAGAATTTCAAATGATTTATGTTTGTCAGGTGCATGGCTAGTGAATGGAGACTAACTGCATTAATCTATTATATAACTTATTATTTTGCGCTCTCAGGGACCAGCCGACAGAACGCCAGGTCAGGATTCAACTCAAGGACCACATTGACAGGTGTAAGAAGAGAAAACAGGAGAACTCCGTCAGAGAAGATTACAGGTTTGGATTTTATTTCATGTTTTGTTTTGCGGGCTGTCAAAAGTGCTGTAGTTATTCTGAATTTTTTTATCTTTAATTTTTGTAAACTTAAGAAGATTCTTAAATTGTGCGTGCTTGCAAATTTTGAAACAATTAAATGCTCTTAAAAAATATAATGTGTTAGTAAATAAGTCACGCTTTATCACAAAATGTCATTTTTACTTGAAGAGACTCGGTTGTATGTATTGTAAAAATATGATTTATTAATAGGGGATTTAATAATGCAAGAATAAATATTTTTACTTCATTGTAAATGTGTCTTAAATATATGTGGTGGAGGGACATACTTCCGCTGTATTCCAGACCCCTCGCTTATAGAAGGGGTTTAGTTCTACTCTTTACAATTTTATATTCTGTGATTATAACAAATTCTTAATTTATATATTTTTATATGATTTGTATGAAATATTTATTGCGTCAATCTAAACTTTTTTGATAATCAGAAATAAAACTAATGTTCAACAGACTAGCAGATAGATTATGGCAAACTGCTTTGTAGGGACTTATTATGATCCCACAGAGAACATTTTATTGTCTTTCACGGGCGGCCATCCAGGACATAAAACTATTCTCCGTCAGCTGTTAGCTTGATAACAAACCGCACGTCAAATAATACTTTTGTCTTGACAAAAAAATATTTATATATATATGTAAATGCATTGATGTTTCTACACACACCACTAAAATAATTACTTCTTGAAAAGTGTGCCATTTGGGAAATACTGGTAATTTGTCGATAGTTTGGCCAGTTCCGGGTCTTTCCAGGGACACTATTGCGGGATTTTTGTTCATATCCCAGTGCTCACATCACAGCGTTTGTTACGAGATTCTACACTAGTATATTTTGGGGCAGAAAAGTTCACTACCATACTAAATCCCTACTCGTAGAGGGCATTATAAATGTTTGTACATAAATATGTGATGACGCTTTTGTCAGGAGTTTTGAAAGTTATTAAATTATTAATTAATATTATCTAGTTCAATGATTTAAATTTTTATCTAAATGATTCATTGTACATAAAAATACACAGTACAGAATACATAAACTTTTTTTTCTTTATCAGATACTCTGGTTCAGAAGGCGAAGAGGAGGAGACGGCCATAGCGGGCGAGCCTTCGTCCATCATCCACCCCGGAGGCGCCGGCGGCGGCGACACCCTCAGGAGGAACTTCCAACAGATTCAGGAGGGACGGCTGGCCGCCGAGCAACAGAGCCAGCAGAATCAGCCGCCCATTCCGCCACCGAAGCACAAGGGCAAGCATCCGGAGGCACCAGGTACTGTTCAACTCTCAAAGTCGTGACGATGAATCAAAAAATAGATTTGGGAATAGAAATAAATGGTTTTGTTCTGTTTGAATGTGGTTTTTCATTGTAGAACCCGGCCCTCCAGCGAGGCCGGCGGTTCCCCAGAGGCTGATCGTGGTCCCCGATCCGCAGCCACCCCAGTCGCAGCCCCCCCAACCAAACAGATACAGGTTGGTGCACTATTATTACTGTCATATAATGTTGTTTTTCATTTTGGTTTGGTTGAGTTTTAACCCTTAATTACTCGCATGGGGTCAAAACACTTTCACGTTTTAAAAGAAGGCACTTGCCGTGTTCTCTGCCCCCCTACTAGCTTTCTAACTCGTGTCAAAGTTTGCATTTTAGTAGCGATCAAGTCACGGGAGAGGAAAGACACGTCACTGCTCTCTTGAGCGGTGACCCCATGCGAGCAATTACATAAGTTTTCTGAAAGAGGGCAGTTGCTTATTTTATTATATTTTTTTGTGTATTGTTACTTCAATTTATATTATTATTAGTTCAGTGAATAAATACATGTCATAAAATAAAGGTATCCAAACATTACATGATAAATATAACAAGCGTAAATGCATTTGTTGTGCATCAAGCAAATACAGACAATTTACACACCTACTTAGGCGTCACTAAAACTAAATAACTTAAATTTTAATTCCAACAAGTTCGGACGTTGCGGACCGAGAGACAACGAAAATATTATATATAGATAGCCGTCATTAAGACCTATCAGATCTATTTGCGCAGTAGCTATCAATTGTCGCAAAGCGACTACCATAGCCGACAGCGTGGTCTTGCGGCAAGCAGACACCGCGCAGAGGCCACCATTGGCTGCGAATCGCCCATCTTAGCCGCCAATGGTATCTGCCATTGGCGACAGCCGATTATAGAAACCAATGACCGCAGCGCCATCAATAGGCGCGTAGCGGGTACCATTGGCCGCGCAGCGGCACAGATAGCCGCCCGCAGGGCCTAGCAGCAATCGCCGATTGCTTAATTGTTCTTCATAATTTGTTATATCAAACAGGACACTGTGAAATGTGTATTTATAAAAATATTCAAAAGTGGTACCATTCGAAATTCAAGGTACCAAAAAAAAATTCGAATTAGCGGAGCGGAGCCCTGTCAATTGGAAATTCAATATTGAGTTTGTGAGGTGTGAAAAATTGTTATTGGTTAAAATTGGTTCGGGGTGACTAGATAGCGCTGAATGTACATTTTGGTCGTAGTGTAATTTTTTAAAGAAAAATAAAAGACTCAAACCCCTAACCACTACTTGATCACCGCTGGACGAACAAGCAAGTAAATTGGTGTTGACTATCAAAATTGTGAATCACGCAATCCTGTTATTGAAAGTAATATTATAGAGTTAAGGTTGCTATTACGGTCGTTAGACATATTTAACTGTAAGTGGTTGCGGATGCGACCTCTACCTTCGCGGGTAAAGGTCGTCCCCCTGATGACGTTGAATAAGAATTCAACGAAACGTCAAGAATCGTTTCTCGGAAAAACATACGGTTCATTTAAAATCAGAGTTCCATTGTAATTCAATAAATTTGTATAATTTCAGACCCTTGCCTCCCACTCCACGATCATCCGGCTCCTCCAACAGCTCGGGTAACGGCCCTTCGAGCAACGGTGGCGGGGGAAGTCCCCTGGGTTCAAACGGGGCTCCTCCGCAGCCCCAGAGGAATTCTCAGCACATATTCAAGCCCATGGTGAGTCCTTAGATTATACCTGGTGCTTGCTTTTTATGTAGAGCATTTTATAGTGTGACCAATTTATAGCCCAAGCAATTTATAGCGCGAGGAATTAAATTATAGTGTGAGTGTAATTTAATTCCTCATTTTATTACAAAGTATAAAACCAGTTTGAAAGGTGATAAATTGCAGCCATGACAACAATATAATGAACAATATTTATTTTTTCACAGCAAGAAAATACTTTGTGGCTTGACATTATATTAAAATTTCTTAGTTTTAAACCACAATTATTTGAAAATGTCAAGGTAGCATAACCCCTTAATGGTGACATAGCCATATAAATACATACACATATTCTGGGTGTAACAGAGCTAGTCCACAATGCTTTACAGGTAGGTTCCAGTCTAAATTATGAATTCAAAAATATTTTCATATCAATGTCCTCATATCAATACTTACGGAGATAAGTGACTTCAATGTTTAGAGTTTTCTTCTTCTGGTTCATAATTGTGCATGTAAGCGAATGAATTCATAATACCTAAGTAACTTTAACCGGTCATATGCTGGAGCGTAGATCTACGCGACTATTTTTTGTACCCTCTGTATGCCGGAGCTGAGATTTGCGCTCTCTAGACATGTATGCGAAATTGACCTATTTTACCTCTGTTTATGGATTTTTAAAGCTTATTATTGGTTGTATCTCAAGTTTTTGAATGAATAAGTTCTATTCGTGAAGTAACCTCATTTGCCGACGGAAATCGGAAAACTGGACAAAAAATCATTTCAAATGTCGTCTTCGAGCCGCGCAGTAATTTGTTATTTTTTAAATAAAAAAGTGTTATAATTAAGTATTTTTATATTCTTTAATATATTTAGAACGAAAATATTGAAATACAATATCTTTAGTGTTATTGCTTCCATGGTTTTATTCGATAAACATGTGCAAACATCCAGTAATTTTCGTTACTTATTTTCATAATTAATGAATAAGTAATTATTGTACAAGTAATGATTGAAATAATGTGAAATATAATGAGAAACTGCAACTTCTTAGTGATTATTGTTGATTTTTACATGAATATAACCATCAAAAAAAGTGTCTAAAAAACAGCTATTGTGCGCGAAATTGCGCAGCAGACAGGGTACATTCCGCGTTACGTACGGCCGGCATACGACTAGTTAAAGATTGTTTTTACAGAGATATAGACAGAGAGTCAGAAATATTGAAAAAAAATAATACAAAATTTGAAGTCGCTTATCTATTGATGTTAGGGCAATAATTAATGTCAAGCATGTAATAAAGTACATAATATGGACCGGCTCTGTTACACCCTGCATATATTTTGAATTTAGTGATTGGGTAGTTTTAACAGTGGCAGACGAATGAGAATTTTTTTTACAATTAATTAGAGTAGTGGTGACACAAAGCTTCTAATTATTTATTTCCCCCTAGTTATCAAATACATAGCTCCGTACTGCGGTACTACAAGAATATTTTCATTCTACTTGGCTTAGCGAGACATCATTTACTTCAAAATAATAAAATGCCTTTTAAAGAAGTTTTGCTTTTATATTTTAAAATGTATACATTTTTTATACTTAATATAAATTAATAATAATAAAGTTGTCGAGAAGATTTTTCTTTTGCTTAAGACCATGATTTATGATTACAATGCTTTAGATTTTAATTTGAAAATGACGCCATCTTCGAGATAATTAATTAAGCTTCAATTTTTATTTTTATAATTTGAGCGAATCCTTCTCATGTTTTTTTTTATTATCTTTTCTTTCATGTGTTGCTGCATTCATGTTCTGTGTTCCATGTATGTCCCGCGTGCTTATTATGCGTGCTCACGCACATACCCACACACGATAAACACGTAATTGTGATATTCAGCTTCCTGCGAGGAAGCCTGAGGTAAGTTTGTTCTTTAAATATTTAACTTAAGTAATAACTATTACAGTAAAACCCCGATAATTCGAAATTCGCCACACTTCGAATTTTTTAAAAATCACAAATTCCAAAATGCTAATTTCACAGTAGATTAACCCCAAAAATCCGAAAAACCCGGTAATTCGTACTTCGAAATAATTCCTAGCCCCTTGCGCCATAAATCAATACATTTTAGTTCACATAATTCAATTTTTTTTTTGAAATTTGACAAAATTGAAAAAGATATTTTGATTTTTTTCTCAAGTGAGAACATCAGATATGTCAATTTCGGATAATTTAGTAATAGAAATGAGGCGGTCTTTGTGTTATTAATTAATTATATTAATTAATTAATTATAATGTAGCATTAAAAATATTGCATTTTCAAAATGATTTCTTGAAATATGCAAAAATGCAGGCATTTTTCACAAAATGAATCCCTTTTTCATGAATTTTATGATTTTTGGAGAATTTCGCAATCGCATCACTATTTTTGATTTTTTGAAAAAAATTCGAAATAATTTTTAGTTCCTTGTGTCCCCAATAAGCGCCCCGTAAATCAATAGATTTTAGTTCACGAAATTCTTTTTTTTTTAAATTTTACGAAATTGAAAAAATATTTAGAATTTTTCGCAAGTGAGAACAACAAATATATACTTTAGTAATATAAATGTTGAGGTCTTATTAGCATAATAAATATTGCATTTTCAAAATGATTGAAATATCCAACAATACAGACGTTTTTCACTATTGCCTGCCCAACATAACTAGGCGTGCGGCAGGATTGGAACTAAAACCCGTCCCGTCCGCACCCGGCGGCAACCCTTCGCCTTGTAATTCAGTATAATTTTGTATTTGCTCGGGAGCTGTGACATCTTGATTACCAATATACACTGAATTATTATGTCCAAAACAACCAAAACAGTCCAGGGTGGTGCAAGAACAATTGCCAATGAAGTATTAAAGTTTTGCGAAGCTGAAAAAGCAAATAATGGACCGATATTACCGTCTGATAGTTTGACAGAGCGGCCGCCTCGGAGCGCGCTCTTACCCGACCAAATTTATATTGAGACTGGTCACCGGACATTCAGTACATTAAGTATTGTGTAATAAATTTACAACCTGGCAACTTCTGTTTCGCGACAGGGGCGACCTCCCCCGCACGCCAAGTTATCGTGGTGGCACTCTAATTCAATGACATTTTTTTTTTACGATTTCGTATTTCGATTGCGTATTTCGGATTAACGGAGTTCCCCATAATTCAAAATGTTATTTTTTGGGTCCCTTGAACTTCGAATTAACGAGGTTTTACTGTACATTATTCCTTTACAAATACTGGCGATGTGAGCTCTATGAGGTTCCATAAATGATATTCAACTCGCATTATCACTCAATTTTTCAATAAATACTTGACCATCACGTTACCTTAAGTAGGACTTAATACTACGCATTAATTTATTAATCCCTGTATGTTTACCCCTTGCACTAGGATCTGGACATGCTGGCTGCGCAGCTGAACGAGCTGGGAGTTGTCTCCGGTCCCTCCGCTCCGCCGCGCTCCAACAGCAGCGGGGCTGGAGGTGCAACCAGACCCTCGTCCGGAGCTAACGCAGGCACTCCGCGTGCGCAGCCACAGACAGGGGCGCAGGCCAACGGTCATACACACGGTGAGCTATGTAGATCACTGTTGAGTTGTCGATTTTAACAATCTTTTTTGAGAGAGACAAAACCATGACAGGTACATGTTTGAATGTCGCACAAATCCCTTTAAAACCCTTCCTCTCTGGTGCTGTGAAATGAGTTGACTCCGTAAATATATTCAATAGAGAGTTAATATTTCAGGTATTCCTTCATATTTAATTAAATAATTTTACAATATATAAGTTTTTACCGGTCACAAAACAATAAAATGTTTTCCCATATATGGAAATAAAAACAATCGTTTTTTAAGTTCTACCTTTTTAATTTTCTGAGACGCATTTCGCCTTATGGGGGGGCATTATCAATCTAAATATTTTATATTCAACAACTGCTTGACAACAATTTAGATTGACAATGCCCTTATAAGGCAAAATGCGTCTCAGAATATTAAAAAGGTAAAACTTAAAAAACAATTGGTTTTATTTCCATATGTGTGATTATGGAGTTCTACAAACTTACCTCTAAAATAATACATTTATAAAATGTTATCTCCAAGAAACTGACATGATCGATATGTGTACCTAATGTGAGTGGTGCACAGATCACAGTGTGTATGCGTAGGGTGCCAGATTCGGTGGATAACCAACCTTCGCTCTTTAGTAGAGCTACGCAGCTGGCAAAGTCAGACGTGTCCTACTGGTCTATATGTCGTCGTTTGTGATGACCAATGTTTTTCGCATTTTCAGCACTGTTACACAATAATTATTGACACATATATTCACTTATTTACGTATCAACTACATATTATTTTAATGATTAATATAGATAAAAATGTTAAATTTTTATATTATCCAATTTTAAAAAGGCTACATGAGTTTTACGACACCGGAACGCTCATTTCCATTTTAGCATTGCATGGGAAAGGTGGAACTAAAATTATCTTAATCTCTAATTAAATTTTTTTTTGCATCGTGAATAAATTGGACCCCCCGCATTTACATCTACAACTTATGTTTTTTCAATGAAACATTTTTGGAGAAAAGAGAATATTATCTTTTTTTAATTACACTAAGCCAATGTAATTTTTTATACTTATTTTCTAATCTAGGTAGAAAGTAAAATGTATATAAATTGCTTTTAAAATATGTGTATTACTTCATAAAATTGTAGCACCTCCTCCGGTGGAGCGGAATATATTGGATCCCATTGAAGACTCGGACACAGACTCGGAGCCCGAGGAAAATAACGGAAGGTCCCGCAATGACGGCACACTCTTAGCGAGCGATCCGCCCAAACCGCTGTGAGTGGACATCCTTATTGATTTTCTTTTCTGTAGCAATGAGTATCGCCAATCATAATTTCTATTGAAAAAACTTTTTGTTCGTCTTATATGACTTTTATTTTGTATTCTGTATCTTGAAATGTATCAATATAATATTTTTTGAATTGCAATTGAATGCACTAATTTATCTGACCATTTCCCTTACATCCTTTCCGTTTATTTTTTTTATAATGGTTAATTTTGTTAATAATTTAATTTTTTCTGTTTTGATTCGAACTTCCAAATTGGTTACATTTGGAACGTATTTCTTTACACCTATTTTGTTTTTTCTCTTTTGTTTTCCTCCCTTCAGTCCCGAGTTCTGTTACAGGCCTGGTCTCGGTTCTCTAGTCGAGGATGTGGCGGCCGCCGGCTCCACGTCAGTCAGTTCTACCACCACGGCTAGCGGAATTGTGGCGACCAACAACAACACGAGTTCCACAACGACATCAGGCGGGAGCATGGGCACCGGCGGAGCCCCCAACCGACCTCTGCCTCCCACTCCCGACGACGACGATACTCACACCGGGCAAGGGGACAGAACTCTGGTGATGAAGAGGGTATGTCTTTTGTTTTTTAAATATGGTTTTTACAGCAGGAGCTTTGAATTTGATGATTGTGCGTAACGGGGGAGAGGGGGTGTATTACGCGGCTATTCTCCTCCGCCTACTTCCGCAGCGTTGTGGCATCGATTGGAAATTTTGAGATGGCTTAAAAAATTTCCTGGAATGGAAGTTATTTACTTGGACTGATGATTTTAAGGGTGTATTGGTTGTGACGTGACTGTGTTTAATTATTGCAGAGGATGTTATGTTTGAAAAAGAATGGGGGCAGTTTCATACGTGACAAATATTATTTGAAATAGGTAAATGTATTTTATAAGTTGCCAAAATAATTTTCTTTACTTTATAATTTTATATTTTAAATTATACCATAACTGTCAAAGAAAAAACCTTACCTAAATGTCAGTTGTTTTAGTTTTGAAACTTTTGACTTTCAAAATAATATTTTATTGTTGAAACTTATTGCAAGCTATATTTATGAATTGAATAATCTATTGATTTTGCTTAATCTCACAGATAGTGCAGATTACCTCAATACCTCAAAAATATACATGTTAACCCTTATATAATAATATATACAATAAAAAATACCCTTGGGCTGATATATGAGATAAATATTCACAGAAAATGCTTAATTTGACATTCAAGTAAAATTCGTCATTAGAGTCGAGCTAAATTGCAATTAACCGTTTGCTCACACATATGGAAATAAAAACACTTGTTTTTTTAGTTCTACATTTTTATTGTAAAACTAAAAAAACATTTGAAACTACCCTATTGTATTGTTTCTAGTATTGGTCAAGATATTGTTGATATTGGTTTTGTAAGACCGCTGAATGAAATTTTGACGATGATGATTGTGCAAATATGTGAAGAATGTTGTGTTTACAGTATGAAAGGCATTTGATTTTCTTTCATCGTCTGTGATCATCTTTAAGGCTTTTTTCTCTGCCAAAATAATGACTCTTGCAGCCGCTTTTGTGTGTAGATTTTGTACATTATGTTTTCTCCATTTTTAACTCGCTGCACATTCATTCTACTCGTCTTAGATGCTTTGCCATTTTACTCCAAAGGCCTTGTGTTTAAGCATGATCAGCTCATTTGAGACGGTGAGAGCTGTCATTGACAAACAAGTATAATATAAACATTTTTGGTTTTGACTTTCAATCGGGCAATTTTGCTCATGGGCCACGTATGTTCTGTTGACTAAATCAAGAAGTCGCGGTACTCACTTAATGTGAAATAAACTATTTGAACACTGCCCTTGGATTAAAATCGTGTTGTATTTACATACATGGATTAAATAAGTTTGCACTTACTTCACCATTGCATTTACAAAACAATGAAATGGGCGCTCTGTATAGATATATTCTGTCAAGTCAGTGTTGGATTTTTATAACAAATCATTGTATTTACTGTAGAATATTATTATTTTTTAACACACAAACCGTCAACAGGTCATTAATGACCCTAATAGACGGTCCTATAGTGACAGAAATTATTCAAAATATAGTTTAACAGACTAATTATATTAGACATCTGAAGTACTATATTAATAATGTAATGAAATGTTATAAAAATCCAATGTAAAAATATATATGCAACATGTCAATGTTATTCAATGTATGTCTCGCGCACACTGCATGTTGTATGTTTATTTTTTTTATTTGTTTTATGTTTTTTTTCACAATTCCCTCTGTTCCGTTACCACCATCACCGATGGACTTGCGCACGGTGTCGGCTTTACTCTCGGGGGACAGAAGGCGGGGGAGGGCGCCGTGGAGAACAGGCACTCGGAACTGGAGGAGGCCACTCTTCTCCATGACTGGGACTTTGCCAAGTTCTTCCCGTCGCAGTTTTTGGAAGAAAAGAACAAACGAAACAGCGAGCAAAGCGAACGTAAAGATAACAAAAATCAGCTCCAGAGACAATCACAAATGGACATGGAAGCTCTGAAAAATAAATATAAAGACAATATACCGCAACCGTCGCGCGGGAAGCCCGTTACCAAGTCTGAGGCCAAGGATAAACTTTCTTCAGTGTTCAATCTGCATAGACGCCAAGAGTCCGATTCTAAGATTTCTAATCCGTTCTTCAGAGGATTCCGCCGTGAGAATTCCGACTTGTTCCCGCTCTCCAGCACGCGACACTCGGCTATTTACATCTCTAAAAATGAAGGAGTTCCCGCACAAGTTAACCCGCTGCGATCCAGCGGTATATTCAATAACAATCGTAGACCCACCAGGGGAGAACCCATCTTGACCGACTTTATCAAGATGAATGACAGTCTCAAGATGTCGAGGCAGGGGGAAGTAAAGAAAGCCAGTAAGAAAGGGAAAGTAAGAGAATCGGAAGAAACTCTAAACGTCATTGGAATGTTGGAGGGCAAGGAAGATCAGACATTGAGTTCTGGAAATCAGGGGAGCTTGGGAGGCACGAGCGGTAAAGGCGACAATTCTCCCACAGAAAGCATTGCGAGCAGTATCGCGATGTTGCCCTCGAGAAACGTAGGCGAGGGTATCGGATTGAGGACCCCTTCGGAGTTCATCGCCGAGTACCTCCGCCGGCCGCGCAGAGAGAAGACCGAGTCGGACATCGTGTACCGCAACGCTGTGATAAAGGGCGAGCTGGACGCGAGCTCCGTGCAGGTAATCAACACACACGAGCGCGCGCCTGGTTTGACTGTAACGCCAATATGTGTCCACCTAACCTAACATGATACTAAACTGGGAGAGACACTTTTTCCTTTGTAACCTAACATCAGTCGTTGACGAGACTTGTACTATATATTTTCTCTGTCCACTCAATCTAATTTATTTCTAAAATATAAAGAATTATTCTCTGTTTAATTCAAACCTGTAAAGGAATATCCAAAGTACTACATTTAAACTACATGTATTTTATTTAATATTTTCTATTTCCGTTTTCTTTTAGCCAAAATAAAGGCGCGCTAAAATTATTGATGGTAACTCTCCAAGTAGTACAATTGAATAAAACCAGCTATTACTATCCACGTTGAAAAGTACTTCTAACATATCACTACAATCCCCTTACATCCCTGCATTCCTTTATCACCTTTTCCGTTTCCTTGGCTTTTGTAACATGTGGCAGGTATGCTTTTACTAAACTTTGCGCTTTTTGGGTTTTGTTTTGTGTTGGTATTTTTTGTAGTTTATTCATAATGAAATTAGGAAACACCCTCACTAGTAAACGCTTTTTTATATTCTGTTAAATTTTTTTTATTACAATATTAACAGATATTTTTTTTTTCGGTCAATATTTTTTTTAAATAATTTTTTTGGTTGATTCCTTAAAAACAGCTTTTTTTCATTATTCAACCAATGAAATCTTCGGTGGTGGTTCAACTCGCTAGCTACAAGCTTTCCTCCCCTATCATTTCCTAAATTTATTTTGCAAATTTTATTTTGCCCTCAGATTCTAACATTGTACCATGTAATATGTAACTGATAAGCCTATCTGATCACCGACAGTTGTACACATTTCTAGTACATTGCAAACTGGAAATCGAACAACACTATCTGCAGTCGCAAGGAATTTGAAAAGCAACTATGCAAATGACATTTTGTCTGTGGAATGTTGACATTTCAGAGATGTTGCCATAGTGAAAAATAAATATTTTGCATGAGAGTGGAAATTGAGCATGATTTTTAGCATGCGCGGCATGGCAACACCCACGATGCTTGAAAAAAAAAACAGTTTGGAAAATCGCTCGCTGTTTCTGTTTGAGAAATACCGGGATTACGGAGGTAAAAAAAAAACAATCTGGAAAATATGTCGATGAAGATTTTAGCCATCGAATGCTTGTGAACCTTCTTTGTGATTCTTTTGTTTGCACTTAAGTTTTCTTGTGCTTTGTGTCAAGTGAATTGTGTTAATATTTCAATGTGTGTGTTAACCAACTAACAGTTCGACATTGTCGAAGTTTGTTATCATTTTAAACCCGAAATAATTCGTAACAATCCATAGCGTCTCTGTGCACTGGCTTTTCTGGAAATTGGAGCTTTCCATTTCTGGTGTATGGATGGGTTTGGAAAAAATAAATATTCTGTGGAAAATATAATTGATGCATTTTTATATTGTTTATCGTATCTGAGAGGTATAAAAGCAGAGGCAGCAATATCCAAAAAAATTTAATGCAGTTGTTGAGGATTACTAATTTAGAATGTACTAAATTTGAGATTTTATAGGAAATATATAGCCTATAAATTTATAGGAAATATATAGCCTATAAATTTATAGGAAACATGATTTTGGAAGGGATGGATATATAAAATCTAAAATTCGGCGCATTCTAAATTAGTAATCCTCGGTGGCTGTATTCAAAACATTTTTTAATTTTTGATATTGCCACCCTTGCTTTTATAACCCTCATTTAGAATATGTTAAAATTGTTCCAATAATATAACAGATGATAATTTTTGTTATTTTTCTAAACTCTTCATGCACTTTTTTGATGACACTTTGTTTCGATGTAATCTGAATCTCAAAAAATAATCATCACTGCACGCATTATGTATTTCCTGTCTCGTTTTTGGTCATTAAGATTTTTTTGTTAGAATTTTTGTACCAAAATAAATTGTTATTAATTTATTTTTCTACGAGCATGTGTAAATCTGAGTTTGATTTTAATATTTTCAATTGAAGAACAATTAGTTTTATAGCGTCGATCTTTTTATTTACATCACCAAGTTGAATTTGGATTCCCCGTACTTAACAATATTGATGTGTTTTGTGTATAATAAATGTAAAAATGATTACTAATAAAAATAATTAAAATGCTATTATACCTTTGTATATCAGTGTACTTAGGAAATTGTATGCTACAGATTATTTGAAGAATATTTGAGAAAAGATTCCAAGTATTGGACTTGTCACATTATCACAATCAACTTTTTCATAATATCAAACAATTTCTATGAAAATGTGTAGTAAAATCAATATTTCGATTGATGTTATTTTTACATTTAATTAATTCACAATAACCCCTGTTTGGGGTTTCAATCTATGCATGTTTTTTTCTAAGTCTTTTATCAATAACTGCGTGAAATATACATAAGCCCCGATCTATTCTGAAAAAAAAAAAATGCTAGTTTGGTGTTTGCTACCCAACACTAAAAAATTGAGAAATGTCAAGGTATTTGTCAAATGTCAATATTTCTATATTTGAAATGAAAATTGCAAAAAAAATAGTATTTGAACTCTTTGGTTGAAGAAATTAGTAGATTATGTTCAATAACACATTCTCATTGTAAAGTTGCAATTTTTTCCGAACAAAGTTCTGTGAAATTTAAAACCAAATTAAATAATCAATTTGAAAATCAATCAGAAAAAGTGGATTGTTCTAAAAATGGATAATAAATGTTAATCAATTAATAAATGAGACTTACAGATAAGGTCTATATATTCATGGAAATATACAAATACTATAGCGTAATTGGATAACGCGCCTGCCCCGGAAAGGAGGAGATCCGTGGTTTGAATCCCGGTAGCAGCCAAATATTTTTTCGTGGATTTGATTTTTCTGTGTGTTTCTAATTGATTAATTAATTTGGTTTTAAATTAGTAGGTTTTTATTGAAATCATTATTTCTACCAACTCCTAAAATAATATTGCAATTACTGTCTTGCGTGATGATAGAAATTTGTTTGACTTGTTGCTTCGCGATCAAATAAACAGACCTTTTTTTTAAGAACACCCAGACATTCTGCAGGGCCAAGGCTGCAATCCGTGCATGTGTTACATAATATTTACGTTCCCATTTTGATTTAAAGTGATTAATATGCCATTATACTCTAGATTTTCTTCACTCAACATGTCACATTAATTAGACTGTGTAGATTCTCTGCTTTCCAAAGGTCTTGTATAAAAATGCAAAAGTCATAAATGAAAATTAATTGAGTTATTACACTGGCATAAATAAATACGTCTCAACTATTTTTTAAGGTTTGGGTAGCAATCACCGAATAAGGCGGAGTGTCGTAAATTTATGTTTATTTGCGGGTGAGCAGCTTACGGGCTGATATACCCCAGGTTTTCTGCAATGTTATTTAAATAATATCAACTAAACAATTTATAAGTACTAGCAAAATTTTAACAATGCAATAGGGTAACTTCACATTTTTTTTAATAGAAAAATCTTAAACTTTGGTTTAGAAAATACGTTTATGAAAAAGAATTTTTAAAATATGTATATTAACATGAAAAACAATTTTATAAATCATGATTTTAAACTCCCGCCATAACACTTATTTTCGCAAGTGGCGTTAGGCATGAATTTTTATGTCATCTGAAGTTTAACACGTAATGGCAAATTCACGTATTTAGACGTTCATTGGTTTTTTTGCAAAACAAGTCGCCTTTTTTGTATAGTGCGTCCATAATGTCAGGGAAAAAGTTTTGTAGATGTCGTGTGGTACCCAAATGTAGAAATTCATTCCTGAAAACTGTATCCAACATTGAGGCATCAATTTTCAGTAAGTTATCAAATTTTCCTTGTGAAAAATCCATCCTCCGTTATTTTAAATATGTTCTTAGATAGTTATTTTATTAAAATAGTTCACAAAAACAGCAAGATCTATATAAAAACCATCGAAAATAAACAAATTACAGTGACAAACACCACAGATCACATATGGTTTAAATATAATTCTTGCTAAACAACGTCATGATTAATCATATCGCTTTTAATGGAATCATATTTTTTAGATTTTTATTATAAAAACAATGAATAAAAACACTATCCCACACGATCCATACATACTGAGTTACAAAATATAATTTATTTTTCTGAATCTATTTCATATATTTTCATAGATATCTGTAAAATGTGAAATTACCCTATTATATATTTAAAAAACACAGAAAAATAAAAATATTACCTCGTTTATTTTTGAGTGTTGGGTGACCATCACCAAAATAGCAATATTGTTATTTTCTCAATTCTACCTTTGATTTTTGTTTAATTTAATAAAGAGCGATTTTCAGTTTATTTATCTGTTAACCTTTAAATTGAAAAAATGTACATCTTAAAACTGGCATCAATGAATCAAAACTATTGTGTGCTTCAGAGTTACTCTTGCCTCAGACAAAGCAATTTACCTCTGTGGACTCTCCTCACTTCTTAAAAACCTCAATTACATTACATTAAATATAAGACATTTAGTTATGACGGGCTTGAACTTCTTGAACAGGGAGCGAGATCCGGAGCCGAAGGTTCCAGAACCAGCTCGGTCCTCCCGGATCTGCTGAGCCAGGCGGGACGGCCGGTCACACCTCCGCCACGACACGACAAGCCACAACCGGAAGAGGTTCGTTTTCCTATTGAATTTGTTTTATCTCATGTTACAATTTTTATTATTAAAATTATTTTGACACAAAAGCTCATACATCATTTTAAACCATTGTATATTATATATTAAATCCTAAGAGAACTCATTAGGTATTGTATTATCAATTAACGTAAGCTTTGTTCTTTTGAAAAATAATGACGAATATATATACATTTATTTATTGATAATTTAAATCAGGAGTTTATGTTGTTGTATGAAGTAAAACATTAGAATTTTTAAAAAACAATTTTTTTGTATGTTTATTCTATTTGAAAAAGTTATGGACATACTCTTAAACAAGTATATAAAAATGTACAATTCCTATCTAGGAAATATCCATTCCGAACAGTAATATTATTTATGGTTTTTGAAAGTTATAATAAAAATTATTTTTGTAATTTTTTAGAGCCAAACAGGCTCAATATAGATCAGAACCCTTAGCTTTTTTTAGGGGAACTTTTTAAGGAAAACAATGTTGCATGTAAAATTAATTAGCTTTTCTATAAAACATTAATTTTCATCAAAAATGTATACAATATACCCTCGATTTTCTGCGTTTACAGATTAAATTAAGTTTATTATGATTTATATGATTAGGAAATCCCGCGATTAATATTTTGGATTAATTTCGGGGTACTAAACTTAGATCAAGACTATGTGTATATATGAGTAGCTTGTTGGGTGTATTGGTCATGACGCTCGCCTAGTGATATGGTGGTCGGTGGTTCGAGCTCCATTCCAGGACACCAGCAAATTAGTCCTATTTTTGTAGCACAGGCTTTTAGCTTAGTTAATATGTAGTAAGAATATTGATGTGACATGTATTCCGTGTTCGCATCTCTATTTAATTTTTTTTTAATGTAATGTATAATATTACAAATTCTAAGCATTAAAATTGTTATACGTTAATATTGAATTTTTTTTTAAATATTTCTTGTTAAAATATTTAGATTTTTTTTAAATAAATGTAAAATTAAAAAGAAATTTATAATCCTAGGATTGGTCCTCGGTTATATACCTTTAAACATTACATTGCAATAAAAAGAAAGCGTTTATGTACATCATACATTTTTTCCAACTTATCCTTATCTTATCCAAAGTTCCATTTAATACAGAGCAAGAAAAATTGATTACGAAATGTAAACATAGTAATAATAATTTTTGGATAATTTATAAAGCTCCGTTTTCGTGAGTACTAGGGCGCTCCAAAATACATAACATATAATTTATTAAGTGTTTTCTTTTGAGACAAAGCAGGCGGGAACGCATTGTTCAAAATCGGGGAACATTTTTTAATAACAAAAGCAATTGTAACGGAAGATGTGTTTTTGAGTATGTCCATTCACTATCATCCATTTTTAAGAATTTGACCACTTTTATTTTCACATAATAATGAATTGACTAAGATGTTGAGCACCGCCTTTTGAAGTATATATATAAGATGACGGTGACTCCTCTCCATGTTTGTCCCCTGGTTTAACACTTTATAGTAATGTCTCGTTTTTTTTGTATTTTTCTTAATACTCTATTAATCCACATGTTTGTGCCCTAATTAATTAGAAAATTAAATACAAAAATTATACAGTGGAGATGTGAAATCTAAAAATTGTGCAATCGGCGCTGAATTACCTTCATTCTTTTTATATTGTTTTTATAATGTTGAAACTGTCAACATAGAGATGGTTGGAATGGATAGGAATATTTTTAATTGACAGTGATATTTTAACCATTTTAGTGTACAACTGCCTACCCTGCGGGGAAACGGCGTGATGGTTAGTTAGTGTACAATTTTTTTTTGTAAATTACGGGAGCATTATTCAAATAATTATTTTATATTTCTAAATAGAATATAATTATTTATTTCTTTCATAGTGCTACAAAGTAAAAATATTGAAGAAATTAAATCCAAATACACAAATATTAAAAGTAACCTCACTGAAGGTATATTGTTCCAATGTTAATTTTCCTTAAATTAATCAAAATGGCATCAATATTTAAATATCACACAACAATATGAAAAGCATGCTTCAAGTATGGGACAATATTATAATGTACTCTCTTTACCTTACAATCAAATGTTACACACTTATAGCTGCAATTATTCTTCATGAAGCACTACATGTATGAATTACTCAAAAACAATATTGCTTTTACACACAAATATCTGGGAAAAATCATCACTAAAGATTGTAAATGCACATTAAATAATTCATGTTATCTCTTTATCTTAAATATATATTCATTTTGCCTCATGAACCAGAAAATAACAAGTGGTTCCTATCTCTTGTCTACAAATAGATAACTAAAGCTCTCAGGCTTGCTCAAAGTCTTCTCGCTGTCATATTCTGGGCATCATCACTGCACGGTGATTAGAAACCTCTGCAAGAGAAGCCAGATGAATGTAGAGTAACGAGAATACAACAGCGAGGAGACAAACACTTTTGCATTTACAATTTTCACTCGCTTAACTGATTATTATTGATTTCACGTCTCCATTCCTCACTCGGGGTCCACTGGTAAATGGTATATTTGTTTGCGTGCGTTTGAGTGTTGCCTCATTACACATTTGTCCGTGTGTTTATTACCCGCCCCCCTTATGCCGTCCCCACGTCGCGGCCCGGCGACACGAGCCAATCCGCACCCGCCGCCGAGACTGTTGCGCGAGCCATGTAAGTACCGTGATCGTATCGCACATCATGTATCATCAGCCATCCTCATTGTTGTTGTAACAGTCCTGTCCTGTGGAGGTGTCCAGTATTGTGTCCTTGGTGTATGATGGCTTGTCTTAGTGGTGGCAAATAATTGCGGAGGGAAACGTTTACTTCATTTTTCTCTTAAAAATAAAAATACAGAGACATGTTTCGTATTTTGTTCCCTTTGTAACCTGAAACATTAACGGAGAAATGTATTCCTCGCTGATAGCGTTTGCCGCCACACGGACCACAAATGACTATCTCTGTGTCTCTTGTTTACACTCTTGCCTGTTTAGCACTGTTAATGTGATGTCTTCTTCGTCCTAACCTTTGAGAATATTGTAATTTTATTTCAGAAATCAGATTATTTATTGATCTCCGTATGGTGATAGAGTTTTCAAAATTAATTGCCAAACTTTTTCAATTTTCACAAATAAAATTATCTTCGATTTATCATCTTATAAGTAAACGCGATCTTAAAATAATCTTTATAATTATTTGAAGTTTTACTGCTTGTTCATAGTTCTGTTTGTTTTGATTTTAAAATATGACCAAAGCGTATGATGACACGAAACAGTTCCCTTGATCAGAGCTGAAGAGATCACCACGCATTCTGTCAGTTCATCACATGATGCACAATTTGCCGCATGTGATTGTCTTAGAACTGTGTGAAGTGTGAATGTTTTTTTGTAGAACTTTGATTCAAGTTATTACTTTTAACGAGAGCACAAACTGACATATCCAGATTCTCCATAATAACATTTATTTGTATTATACATAAAATAATAGCCTCTTCAATCTAGCCATGAAATGCACCAATGTAAAAGTGGTTGTTTTTTCTATTTACATATTTTTTAAACTAGATACATATTGTAAAGATTAGGTATGTATTTTTTAAGAACATGTGCTTTGGTGTATGTTTTTATTTTGTCAATGTATTTAATTTTCATATTTCCAAATATTTTTAACAATTTTTTTCCAGAATAATCTGTGTTTAACCGTCATTTAATTTTATTTCATGGTTTTGGTTCATCGAGGGGGGAGGGGAGGAGGTTTCTTTTGGCTGTTTTCATTCTTAATTCTTAAGTTTTTTTTAAAATAACCATAATAATCATTTACATATATCATTTGTCATGCAAGGGCCAACCTGAAATCATTTCCCACTGATTCTCTTGATTTTCAAGTGTACCGAGTTACATCAAAAATTTCTAAGATTTTTCACATGATTTATATACATTTTTATAAGAAACAGGCTTGACCAAAAATATCGATATTTAGATGGTGAAAAATATGCTTTAACAAACTGTCTGCATATGATATCTCAGTAAATGGCTTTGATGTCATATAAGTGCCTTCCGAAAACTTTTCTTGTGGTTTGGTCATGGATACGAGAAAATCTTAAGAATTATAAAGTAGTATTTAGATAAATTTTTAGAAAATGCAATTTGAAGAACCCGCCTGAGTGACAAAGTGACATGAAACTACACTAATATTAAAATTCTTATTTGTATATATATATATATTTTGCTTTTATTACAAATGTAACAATGAACCAAACATCAAACAAAGTTGTGGAAGCGGAGTTAGTTAAATTATCATCTGTTCTCAGTAAAGTATGTGCGAGAATTTCATTTCCGGTGGAAATGGTCTACCTGGTTGGCCCCTGAAAGCTTGGCTGTTTAGTGAGATGCAAAATGCTTTTGAATTTCAAATACATTGTTGTGTAAAAATATGACATTGTTTTGTAGTTGAAATGAATTAATAATTAATAACATTGGATGTTGAAGAATGCGATGAAATGTAAAATAATCTTAATATTCATATTTACAAAATATTGTAAATATTTTTCATTGCCTGATTTTAATACGCTGTTTATCCCGCCATAAAATTTTCAATATGGATTTATTTAATATAAATTGTGGGTATTTGATTTGTGGCCTGGAAACGGGTATTTCATTGTAGTAATCCAGCTTTCTGTCGTTCGAAACCTTGAAGTCATATAATAATTATTATGATTTAAAATAGAAGATTGATGTTCCTTCCTTTAAAAGTAGAAAAATAATTTCACGAAGTCACAGTGGCGTGTATTTTCATAACCGATTTTGATAATTTTGGTAAAATGACACATTTTAATTCAGAAGCACAATAAAATGTCATTTCTGTATTTGATTTTGGATTGATTCAGCAAAACGCCTTGATAATTTGAATGTTGGGTATTATTACCAAGAATTCCGGTATAAAGTGTTCATGTTAAATAAATAAAATAAAATAAAATTTGTCTACTTAATGTAGAGTTTTCGAAATTCTGACTGTTTGGTACTGGAAATTGCATTTGATGTTGAAAAATCTGTTACACAAAAAAGGGTAGAAATGGTTTAATGTAATCATTTAATTTTTATTTGGTTCTTGGAAATTCAGATTAACAAAATTCTACTACTTTATGAAGGGTTCAAAGCCAAAATCGCCATTTTGCATTTGACGGAATAGGGATAGCGAATTCGTAACTGATTTGCCAGATAATCATTTTCATGCACGTAAACCCTCAGTTTGCAAAGTGTTAAGTTTACCTTTAAACCTGTCATATGTAACAATAAATCATTGAAAATATACATTTAAAAAACTACCTCATTTTAAACTATTTTCTCAGAAAACTCTTATCTAATGTTCACCTTGGCATATTTCAGTATCTCCGCGGCGGTGCACGCCACAGTCCTCGAGCGACACCCCCCTCGTCCACGGGCTCTACTCCTTCCAAGTCCTTCCTCATCCCCTCGCCCCAGCAGGGCTCCTTCCAGTCTCCGCAGAACCCCTTCCAATCTTCCCCGGGCCACGCATTAAACAGCCAGTTCCTCCCCCTGCAACAGAAGCAGCGCAGCTTCCTGACCTTCGGCTTCGGCGCAGGCGGCAGCGGAGGCCCCTCGCGTAGGGAGTCTCACGTTAATGTGAATGTGACTCCGACTAGCCACGATATTGGGTCGGACACACCCGAGATAAGGAAGTACAAGAAGAGGTTCAATTCTGAGATTCTTTGCGCCGCATTGTGGGGTGAGTGAATTTTTCAATTATTAATCCTTTTTTTATACTTATTTAACCTTACACCTTGAAAATTAAGCTTAGCTACCTGTTCTAAAATAATAATTAAATATATTTTTATTTTATTTGTGACGTTGCTGATTATACAACGGATTTTTCATAATTATAAATAAATAATATTAAAATTTATGAAACAAAGTGTTTCATATATTATATTATTTGTTTTGGCGATTAAATGTTTTCAGGCAGAGTTCACATAATTGATGAATGTACATTTTTATTTAGGCGTGAATCTTTTGATTGGTACGGAGAATGGTCTGATGCTGCTGGACCGCTCCGGACAAGGCAAGGTGTACCAGTTGATCTCCCGGCGCAGGTTCCAGCAGATGGAAGTCCTCGAGGGTCAGAATATTCTGGTCACAGTCTCCGGTAAAAAGAACCGCGTGCGCGTCTACTACCTCAGCTGGCTCAAGAGCAAGATCTTGAGGACAGATGGCCTCACAGATGTGAGTACATTATTTATATCAATAGGCATGATGAGAGATTTTGAAATAACATTCTATATTGTAGGTATACGTCTACTATTACCGAAAATAACATTATTTCAGTAATAAAGTTTTTACACAAATAATTGCATTTTTATCTACATATTTATAATTCTGTGCAAAAACGCCCGCAGCTGTCATTTCGTCTATATGATGTCAAGCCTCAGTAAACATTGCATTGTGTCTAAGGCAACGGTTCAAAGACACGGTGATGGGTACTGAGGCGTGACGTCATTCGCTCTGACCGGTGTTTAAGTTAAAATGGCAGATTGCACAATTTTATACATTTATTTTATTGAAAATCTTATTAATCTCAATGTGTATATTAAAACTAGATCATTTTTTAGAATCCTTTCAAAATATTTTCTTCTCTAAAATCACTTATTCTTTAATTCGGTTATTATTTATATCAATTGGAAAATTCTGACCAATTTTGAAAATAATAATTTTGTTATTTAGTGATTGTTACCGCAACACTTAAAAAAAAAACAGGACTAATTATTTAATATATTTAATTTTACGACTTTTGCAATTATAGATGAGGCCTTTGGAAAGTAGTCGTGAGGAAAATGTGGATTACAAGGGATTCATAAATACTTGATGGTGCAATATTACTTTTCAACACCCAACAGTTGTGCAGTAATGACACATTAATAATTTTTAATTAATATAGGTGTATTGATATTTTGTTACATATACATGGATCCTAATGTCGGACCTCCAGAATGTCTGGGTGTACTTAAGAAAGGCCCGTTTATTTGATGTTGAAGTGACATTTATATCACGCAAACCAGTCATTGCAGTCTGGAGATATGTCCAAAATATAAGTTTTTGATGAATATTATATAAGCACAGTAGAATATGTTAATTCAAAATTCAAGAGAACCAAAAAAAAACATTCCAAATTATGCGAAGATTAAACATTTTAACAACACAAACACAATTATTAGAAAAAAAGAATCGAACTTAAAAGGAATTTAAAAATGTGAAAAACAATTTTAAACGTGTTCGGGTACGAGGATTAACGTAAACTAAAACCGTAAACTAAAACTATCCATGGATATCAAGGCAAGCCAACTGAATAAAGCATACATAGGATTCCCCAATTTTAGGGATTGTGACATAATATTTATAGATAAAGAGCATTCCGTAAGGTACCGTGAAATATAAGACACTACATGGGCGCGGACGATCAAAATGTCATTATTAATTATTCATAAATTCTTAAAAAAAATGAATTGTATGATTCAAAATTTAGTGATTTATGTGCAAGGGTCTAAAAATTATTTCGATCGAAAAGTCACTATTAATTGTTCAATCAAAAAGACATTATTAATTATTCATAAATTCTTAAAAAAAAATTAATTGTCTGATTTAAAATATAGTGATGTATTTGCAAGGGCCTAAAAACAATTTCGAATTACCGGGTTTAATCTACTATGAAATTAACATTTTGGGATTTTTGTATTTTAAAAATTATAACGAACCAATAGATACGCAGCTTGAGCAGCTGTCGTACTTTATAATTTCGTTTTAAGCGTCTGCATTCCACATGGTTGTCTCGTTTCCTCGCAGCCTTTCTGTCTTTAATACATAAATATATACGCTCGTTCAATGTTTATCTGATATGAGGTTTGTTCGTGTCTTGTTCTCGTATTGAAATAGCATGATCTATCAACGCAATACGACACTTTGAAAAACATATGACCAGCCTTAACTAACAGAGTCAACCGTACTTAGTTGCCAGCAAGATAGCGAATCATATTCATATTTAATTTCTAGCAACAAGTTGAGAGACGCAATGGCTGGATCAACGTAGGCGACCTGCAAGGGGCGGTCCACTTTAAGATAGTCAAGTATGAGAGGATCAAGTTCCTGGTCATAGCGCTCAAGGACAGCATCGAGATATATGCGTGGGCGCCCAAGCCGTACCACAAGTTCATGGCCTTCAAGAGCTTTGGCGAGCTGATACACAGGTATTTCAATTTTCTTTTGTTATAAATATTCTTCACAATATTATCATATTTTACCGTTAAAAAATTGCATATATACAGGAATATTACATTTTTAGTCTGTTCATAAACAATTCTCTAACTCTGTAAAGTATCGTAACTCAAAATAGCTTTTTCACAGAGGAGCAGAATGAATGCTTTAAAAATGTTAGAAAGGTACTCGCCTCAATCATCAAAATATGATTAATTGATTTACATTTTTTTTGTAATTCTAATACCCTCTACTAAAGCTTGTTAGTACAATATTTTTTCACTTACAATAATATCCCAGTTAAATAGAGGAGCACTTATAACAGTTTATATCTGAAAAAAATGTGTATTTGCTCATCTTCTATATAAAATTTTTTACATTTGGTCATTGCGAAATATATATCATGGGGAAAAATAAAGAAAAACACTTAATAAGTTATTTTAATTATTAAAAAAATACATGCGTAATAATACTGTTAGCACAAATCACCAAATGCGGGCAGAAAGCCTGATTGAAAAAAAATACTATTCTGCAACTCTTCATTTATAGAAACATGTAGAGTAAAGTTGTAGATAACGTAGTCAAGTTATAAAAACGCACTTAGGTGTCTACTCTATATTAAAATTTACTGACAAAGATAATGAAAAACAGGTGGGAAATAAAAACAAATTATTTTCGGAAATGAGCATTGTTATTTGTGCGAACAATTTTTTTTTAAAAAACAAAATCATAATGGAACATTATAGTAATGTTTGTATGTCTTGTATTTGGAGTAAATTTTTTCTCTCTTACTGCACCTCTTAGGGTTGCCAGATTTGAAGTATTCATTAAAATATATTTTATAATACGGTGTTTCCATATCTATTGGCCTAATCAGTAGCTGAATTGAGAAGAGAAATGAGAGCTTCGCTAATCAAGAATTTTCACATTCAATGATTTTTTCCGATTTACTACGGTAGATACGATAGTCTACCTCTGAGACACTTGTTGTTTATGATATTATCACACTACCTATTTTGTGCTAGACAATATTGCCTGCCCAACATAAATTGGCGTGCGGCGAGTTTGGAACTAAAACCCGCCCCGCCCGCACCCGGCGGTAATCCCTCGCCCTGTCTTTCAGTTCATTCTCGTCTTTGAGCGCTAGCTGTGTCATCTTGATTACCAATATACACCGAATTATTATGTCCAAAAAAGTCCGGGATGGTGCAAGAACAATTGCCAGTGATATATTAAAGTTTTGCGAAGCTGAAAAAGCAAATAATGGAGCGCGCTGTTACCCGACCAAATTTCTATTGAAGGCTCTGACACTGGTCACCGGACATTCAGTACATTATGTATTGTGTAATAAATTTACACTCTGGCAACTTCTGTTACACGACAGTGACGCCCCCCTTCGCTTGCCAAGTTATAGTGGTACGTCTATTGCTAGGGGTATGATATTTTACTGCAAGAAAATATGAATTTTATATTATCAAAAATCATTATTAACCTGAAAATCTCAAACTTGGCAAACTCGAGGTATAGATTTAATGTTACTAATAGCATTTCAAGGTAAAAGGTCGAGGTATATAAAGTGACAATATTGTTTAGTTCAGAATGCGGCCGATTCTCACTTATTTAGTTACTTTTTCACAATTTGCTACCTTGGTAGAAATCTTTTTAGTAACTGGATCATTGCTCAGGAATATCACTGGCTATTTATGAAATTATTTTATAGAGTAGCCGTGCTTAATGTCTAATATCTCAGTACCTATAAATTTTCTGCTGCATATCTCTGACCTCTTACAGATCAAATAAATGGAAATAAATTCTGACAACCACCACGGCAAGGATAGCTACTAATATATTGACTGATACGGATGAGACTGAATATTATGCACAATCATGTCGTATTTAGTAGTGCAAAATTATAAAGTAACGCGGGCTCTACTAACCCTTGTTTTATTTTACCTTCAGGCCACTGCTGGTAGATCTTACGATAGAAGAAGGGACACGCCTAAAGGTGATCTACGGCTCAGCAGATGGATTCCATGCGGTCGATCTGGATTCAGCCACTGTCTACGACATCTATCTGCCTAAACACGTAAGTTATGAAATCCATGGGATTCGCTAATCACGACACTAAATTAAGTCCGCTGTGCGGCTATTTCGATTCAAACAATTTTATGACCAATTATTTAAAAAAAAAAATCTTATTTCAGACTGCCGGTGCCATCTCCCCGCATTGCATCGTGCCCCTGCCCAACTCCAGCGGCATGCAGCTGCTCCTCTGCTACGACAACGAGGGGGTTTATGTCAACACGTACGGCAGGGTCAGCAAGAACATTGTTTTACAGGTAAATGCTTCATCACAAGACTAATTATTTTAACCATCACATATAGGGTTGCCACCCGTACTTTATTATAAAGTATTGTACGTTATTTCGGGTAATTATACTCTATACTTTATGAGAACAATTTGATTTCTCTGGGATTCATTTTACTTAGAACACACAAAAAAAAGTTGTTTGTAGAAATTTTTGCGTAAAACGGAACGAGATGTTTACCGGGGTCAATGACGTTATCGATTGTTGCCGAATAAGTTCGATAATTGACGATATACCGTGTGGCGGTCGCCACATAAACGCTTGTTTTTTAATGCAACCTAACCTCAAATGTCATTGTAAAAATTTCTTGTTTGTTTTGTATACCTAAGGCGGATTGAGTGCAGTTAAAATACGATTAATTGGTTTTATAGAGTTTTTCTGTGATGCTAATGGCGAGACGAAAGAAACAAAGCGTCTTTGAATCTGATAAAAATAAATGACTTATTTACTTTAACTTAAATAATATAAACTGCAAACATGCTATGCAGTTGTTTAGTAGTGATAATTATTTGTTAAAAGTTGCTAAAAGTAATGAAAAATATGTTTTTAAGCAAAATAAAAAAGTAAAATAAATCTTACTTTATTGAGATACAATGTACTTTTTTCTACCTTTAATAACTCAATGTTCTTTATTTACACAAAAAAAGGTGGCAATCCTAATCACATAGCAGTGGGCGCAGAAGACAGAATAGCAAATTCCTTTATCCTGACGTCATTTTTCTCGTTTGTCTATTGTCAAAACTGTTGACAGAGCTGACCTGTGTTACTGTTGCTTCCAACATTTATCTCGTCTTTATCGTCTTATATTCACTTGCTTACTCATACTCAAATTACCTTATCAAACCCTTGTTTACTAAGCTAAAAAGCAATCTATATTTTCTTCAGATTTGTCAATTCTTCAGTCTACTGTAGTATGGATTTATTGCGCCTCAGAGACTAGACTGCGTTGTCACCGCGTTTAATTCTTACTTCCTTATTTCCGTACATATGTATATCGGAAGGTAACTCGTGGTCAGAATTTTGTCCGTGTAGTTTGAAGATTTTTTTGATGAAGCACTGTATTAATATCGGGTGACCAACTCTTTTTCAAAAGGAAATATTTTTTTATCAAAATTTGTTCCATGATCATAATTAATTCAAATTATGACGTGTTAAAAAAATATATAGTTTGTTTACAGGCAAACCCATCAGCTATAAGCAAAGGCAGCAATGACCAAAAAATTAAAAAGTGTTTTGATTGCAGTCACCGAGGATTACTAATTGAAAATGTACTGAATCCTAGATTTTGTGTATCTATCCCTTCCAAAATAATGTTTCCTATAAATTTATGGACTACGTTTCTTATAAAATCTTGAATTTAGTACATTATAAATTAGTAATCCCCGACGACGGCATTATTTTTTTTTTGGATATTGGTTTCTTTGCTTTTATACCCCACATATATTGTTTACTTGTTGGTATTACAATGAGGATTCCACCATAGATAATTTTGTAATTTAGTGGCTGTATCCCCAAGGGCCGGTTGTATCAAATCGGATTATTGTAATCTAACCATAGATTTTTACCTAAGATTGCTATAATTGTGTTAGGTGAAAAATGCAATAATCAATGGTTTAAACTAAAGATTACTTGTAAATCAATTTGATACAACCAGCCCTAAAGAAAATGTTACGTTTTGAACAAAACTATGTATCTTTATCATTAACAAATTATAAAAGGCTTTAAATTTATATATTGGGAAATAATAGCCGGGCGAGAGTGCTTCAAATAAAATCTTCTTGGAAAAAAAATATGTCACACATTCTACAAATGGCTATACTCTTTTAGAGACTTGGTAGTATACAATTGAATTTTGATTATAATTTATTGACTAATGTCCACTGACCACTTACTGAACACTAATTCTTCCAGTGGGGCGAGATGCCTACCTCCGTGGCCTACATTGGCACCGGCCAGATCATGGGCTGGGGCAACAAAGCCATCGAAATACGTTCCTTGGAGTCTGGTCATCTGGACGGCGTCTTCATGCACAAGAAGGCTCAACGGCTCAAGTTCCTCTGCGAGCGGAATGACAAGGTCTTCTTTTCGTCGGCCAAGGGTGGCTCCTCGTGCCAAATATACTTCATGACGCTGAACAAGCCCGGCATGGCCAACTGGTAAAGAAAGGGGTTGCGATTGTAATAGTGTGCGGTTATGTTAGTCGTGTCAGTGTCGTGTTGATATCGAAAGCTTAGAATGCCCAATACCTCGGTGTATGTTCTTGAAATGGATTGTTTGATGTGTCTGCTCTAGTGTGATGTAGGTGTACTCTGTGCTATCGGCAAATATGAACGAGAGAGATGTGATTTTAATACTAATAAAAGGACAAAATGTCGAGTTGTCGTATATAAAATAGTAACTGTTGCGTCATTGGCGCACGAATCTTGAAAAGATCGAGGCCATGAGTTGTTAGGAAAATGAAAGATACTGATTCAATTAACGTCATTGTCTCTGGTCATTTCTTCATCAACTGTTATAATTGTGAATTGAGATTAACTAAAATAATGAATGTCTCGTGAACACTAAAGAGTAATAATTTTCTAATTTTGCTTGAATCAGTCGTATTTCTGTATTGGTGCTGTGCGCACGAAGAACGGTGGTAAAGTCAAAAAGTCTGAATTTATGATCGCCGTCGTCGGCGCTGCTCTCAGGCATCCGCTGATGGATGCGCTGTACGAAACATGGTTTGTATTGTGTAGGAATATTTATGGATAATATTGCATTAGTGATGTTGGAAAATTGAAGAGTTGATCTTGTATATAGCGCCATCTCTCCAAATGGTTTTGAAGGCAATTTGTTTAACTTGCTTGGACCCAGTTATGCACAAAGGAAGCGTGTGGAAGGAGGAGTATAGTTTTAAAATAATTTTATATCCGATACAGCCAATTCTAAATTAAATAAAATAACCAATTTGTCAATGGACTAATTTTCCTTTGGATAATTGTGTTAGTTTCATGTTAAAGATACTTTGTTACTGGAATGATTCGATCATTTTCTTCCTTCTCTGAAAGGAATACATTAAAGTTAATGCAAGGAATGAAAAATTAAAACATGTCGTTTTGAGATGATGTCATAATTGTAAATATGCTTGTTGTACCATCATTAGAAATGATAAAGTAAACGGTGCGGTGGGAAGTTGTAATATACTGAAAATGTTTAAGGATAGCGTGTAGAGACGAGGAATACTGTATTTGATTTGCTCAAACGACTCTAACGTTTCCTTCCCAAATGCCACATTTTAAATACACAGCTTTTGTAAATAAATTTGTGACTGATCGATTTTCAACAATGTGTTTTTTCAATGTGAACTTAGCGGTAGCCTTTTTGTCTCGAAATATTGACAGTTAATTATTATAATATGCATAGGGTGTACGATGAAAGAATTCTAAATTTTTAAATGGATATATAATAATATTTTTTGCATTGAATTGTACGGCCTGCCTTGCGTAGTTCAAATGATGCGCAATGTGACTGCTTGACTATTAAAAAATAAAGTATTTTACTAGGTCTGAGCTACATTTGACTGTGTTCTCATTTGTCACTCTAAACTATTACAATGAGTTTGATTAATAATTATTTAATCTCACCGAATACAATTGTATTTCACAATTCTTTGAACCAGTGCTTTAGTGAAAGTGATAAATGCATTTTATCACTTATCGACTATTATAGTGATTATCATTTGTCTATTTCCAAATGCTTTTATTATTAGCAATATTGTAAAGAGTACGCGAGAAATATTTTATTGTCGGTTTACACCACGCCTCTAGCACCTCTGGACGCGAACAGCGATAGTACAAAGAGATATGTATCTAAAAAAAAAATTTATTTAATTTTGGATATTGCATTTAAAAATAATACTATCGTGTGATTAAAAAAAAAAAAATTATCGGCCAATAACTTGAACATTCCTGTCTTTTGACAAATCAACGTTGACACGACTTGTTGAGGTGACATTTGAGCGTTTGTAAGCCCGCATTGATGACGCATGGATTTCGAGTTAAAACACGAGGTTCTTTGTATTTGTATGTCTTTGAGAGATTACAAAAAAGATGACTGAATTTTAAATGTGAATTTTTAATCTTGTTTACACGTTCGTAAGGCAGTAATTTTTGTTCAAACGTATTTGATTACGCTATCGTGATGCAAGTGCAATACAAGTGCGTACAAATGCAAGGTACTGCTCTTTTACTTTGGATAAAATTCTATCACAATTTTCTAATACCTCGGACAACCAGTGATATTACGATTTTTGAATAATTGCAATGATAAATATTGTTTTTTGACTGTACACCAGCTCGGCAGTTACGACATTTGTTGTCGGAACAGATTTGCTACAAAAGGCCAGGCTGTACTTGTGATGCCTCTTATAATACGCCTAACTGTCGCAAAGTCTCCTGAAATAGACAGAGTAGTAGCGTGTTCACTGGCCAATCGTGTATTAAAATAACCAATCCTCATTGATTAACCCAAGTATAAATTGAGTGCCCGCATTTTTTACAGTTTTTATATTCGTAATGTACATATATACTACGGTAAATTAGGGATAATATTTGTGCAGACATTTTTCTACGACACTTAGTTGACAAACAAGTATGTAGTTGCATTCGTAGCTATGTTGATTAGTTCAGAATGAAGTTTGAGATTCTTCATTTTATGCGTCAGGTTTGAAAACATACATTTTGTTTAACCGCCGGAGAATAATTCAACATTAAAAAATTTAATAATTTTATTAACAGTATTTGAATGGTTCTATACTAAAATGATGTCTTATTGTGCCAAAATTGAATTGTAGAAACACAGTAGTCATGCTGATCATTTATTTTACAGATAATTTTGAATGTATAGCTTCATAGAACAGTAATTCGAAGCGTTTAAATAATGTTTCCAATCTTGGCGTATCAAATGATTGGTATCTTTTTCATCTCACATTCAATGGCCTCCTGTTGGCGCATCATTCGCATCCTTCCGCAGCTTCTGCTTTCTCATTGGACAGTCGCTTATTTTTTCCGACCAATAGTAGTGCCCGATGAATGTAGGAGATGCGCTTGGTGCGCAGACGGAAGGCCGCACTTAGAATAATTAAAAATATACAAATTGACGGTATTGGGGATACGTAACTGGTACTCGAAACTAAGCAATCAGTATGAATAATGATATATGAAATGAGACATTATATTGGGTATTATTCATAAAAATTAGCTAGCATACTCTGTAGAGTTATTTTATTCCTATATGTATACAAATGTCTGTGGGCGCAAGAAAAATTGAGATTTACTCTTTAAACTGTACAATCTTTTAAAAATGTAATCAATTTTAATGTGCATTTCAAATTGTAATTTTTTTTCTGTTTCTAACAATATCTATATAAAGCAATTGAGTAGTACATATTTAAAAAGTGTACACAATTTTTCTCTGAGAATTTTTTTAAGTTCCTATATTTTTATTAGACTTGTTAATGTAACAATTCTAACTCTCGGAGCTGTTAGAAGGAAATTCAGTATTTTTTTCACGCACCGAGGGTTGCATTTCTTATTTTCTAGAATTTGATGTCGGGCCCGGATATCGCACCGCCTGTTACAATAAGACGCGTTATCCATCTCCGCCACACAATTTTGTACAAGGTTTGAAAACAATTTTTTCTGCAACCCTTTTGCCCGACCACTAAGGTGGTTTCTGATATAGCCTATACCGATTTAATTAAAAAATTCATTGGAAAAAAAATCCTATTCATTATTGCAATACTACAATAAATCTTTGGAAAGGGCATTTTTAGACGCCTCGCGGAACTGTCAGTTTGTGATGCGTTGTATTCAAATGTGCTTTCTTCCATTTTTCAATTATTGAGACTCATCTCCATATTTCTTTCGTCCACAGATATCCCACAATATTCATACGGTTACAGTATTGGTGCACTGCTGCAAGTAAACATTTAATTATATTTTAATTTAAACTTTATTTTCTATCTTATTTTATAAAAGTGGTTAATACCATTTGCCAACAATTGTTTGTCTATTTGGTGTTTTATTATATTTCACATCTTGTTCTTGTATTATCGACAATAACCGTTTTTTAGATTTGACTTTGATGTCAAAATACTGTCATGTCAACATGTGACAAAATATTGTGATGTCAACACTCCTGACAATAATATTAATTCACACTAAATGAGTTTTGATTTTAGAATTGCTCGAACTATTAGCACTGACAGAGATTAGGAAATGCTTAAATTAATTTCACTCACATGTGTTCAAGTGAGAAGCGCCATTCATTATTGTGTTGTACAATACATTGAGCGATGTGAAACTATGCAATTGTTATATGTATTGTTAGTTTCAAATTGTTTTGTTTATGATCCTATTGTATCATTTCTGTATTCACTAAGGGCTGGTTGTATCAACTTTGTTTACAATGATAGTTTAGTTTGAAACATAGATTTTTACGAAAACGGGTCGTTTGAATGGTAGAAAACGCACAAATCTATGCTTTATTACTACAAACCCAGTTCATACAACTGCCCCAAGTAATTTTGACTGTTCAGTTTAGTAATTTGTGAATATTGAAAATGATAAAAATGTGGTATGGTTTGTAGTGCATCAAGGTTTCCGATAAGAATAGATTGAAACTGCATTTATATTAGGTTTATAATAATAATATATCAATTTTTTTTATATTTTCTATGTTACAAATATACTTCTGTATAATTATACTAATTACGAATATAAGTGAATTAGTGTGTGTCGCCAGGGATGTTGTGTGCATGTATGTCACTGTGCATTGTTTCTGGTGCAATCTACAAACAGGGACTCTGTTTCGAACGGGAATAACGTCTGAAGTGAGATTTGAAGATGTTTCACGGAGATAATGACTTAGCTGTACATTGAAGGAGGAGAAATATGAACAATTTTGTAAATACATACGTTTAAAGAATATATATATTTAAATTAAAATAGTTATTTAAAATAAAAGCTTTTATTGTATTTGTTTATTGGGTGTTTACGGGGGCAGTTCTCACCCCGGTGACTGCCAGTCTTTTTTTATCTAGTCGGAAAGCTAGACGCGAGTCGGTCCGTCGGGGTCACGCTTTGGGAATCTATTTTATTGGTTTCATCTCCGGGGCAAACGTTGGAAAGTGCGGATCGTTTTGTAATTATCGTATTTTAATATTTGCCATTGCCCGAAGCCCGGGTTATAAAAAACTTAACAATCATTTTCAAACACTTTTCTGTCAAATTTACGTTTGCTTTCGGAATGAATTTAGAAACCCTCAAGTCGCTTATTAATACACATTGTATACCATCGAGTAAGTACACCTATCTTAACGAGTTTATGAAAAAAAATTTGAGATTCGTGATAACAGATTATCAAAAGCATTTTTCACAGTTTGGCAACAATGCATTAAGATTGGGTGTACTTGCGACTTTGATACTTTTTTTTTTACACAAAAAAAATCTTTAGTCTGCGATTTGGTTTCTCAAATGTGCATTAATTAAATTTGAAATAAATTAGGATTTTGTATAAAATAATGCATACTATTTATATTATTATTGTTCGTACATAAAATGTTTTTTAAAATTATTATTGTTTCACGCGTAATATTATGCGTGCTTGTATCTTCAGAGGGATAATAATAATTCTTTTGTCTACGAAGTTTACCAAATTTTTCATTTATTTTTCAATGACTTTAATTTTAAATACAAATGTATTTATACTTCCCCTGTTTTAGACCCGGTTGGTACATTATCGTAGACATTGGGAATGCCAAATTTTTCTTCTGATTATATATTCTGTTCGCTGGCGTTTCTCAGGAGGAGCCACAATACGCTCGTACTGGTTTTGTCAATAATTCTTCATTACTCTGGTCCCATCTGTTGATAATTTTTTGGATCAATATCGCTTGGGATTACTTTTATATTGCTTGGGATTATTTTGTACATTGATTGGGTCTCTTCTATTTTAACTTTTTGGGGTTGAAACAGTGGCTTGTCGGGTGTTTCGGGTGATTCGACTGCACACGATCGGTCAGCCCCTGAGTAATGCCGGCAGATACTTTTGCAAAAGACTTGATTGGATGTAATATGTAATGTTAAATTGATAAAATACCTATATCGTATTTGCTACTTTACAGTTATGTTTAGTTAGGAAATTTTTTATACAATTTTTTTTCTCTACGTAAAGCACTCATTTAAAGATGACTTGTATTCATTTTCCTTCTGTAATCCTAGTGAATAAGATTGCTGCAAGCTAGGTTAAGGAAATAACATTTTTTATATAAATATATCCTCTATCGTGTATTTATGATTTTATTGAATGCAACAACATAATATAAATCCATTTATAGGATTGTTTTTTTCTAACAGAATGGAATATTGTCTAGAGTTTTATTGTTTCACTCAAATTATGATATTTTGTGTTGTATTTAATATCTATATAAGTTCTGAAGTGTAATTTATACTATATAAAAATCCCTACCATCGTAATGGCAAATTATTGATCTGATTTTGTGAAGATACTTTTTTGAAAATAATTATTTCAAAACTGTATAAACAAATGGGATCGGTGACTGTCGTCCAGGATACTACCGACCTAGCGAGAGATTATCCTAGTTTAAAAGAAGAAGAAAAAGTATTTAATCTGCTCCATATTTTGTAAATTGCGATTGCTTTCATTTCAAATTCGACAGTACTTCAAAAATAATGTACTGCAAAAATTATATTTGTAAGTATGTATCGACAAAATCTCCCTTGTATTATATAAGTATTATTTTTTACCTTTTGTACTAACATTTTCTCCATCAGGACGCATTGTATTGAATTTTGGAAATGCATATATTTGGCAAATTTATTATTTTATATACCGGAATGTTGTACTATATTACAAAGACCGAATTTGAAAGCAATATAAATATGTAATTGATAATATCTAATAATTGTAATTAAAAAAATATCTGAGTGGTGCGAACGTTTCCTTCGCGACTAACATTTTTATTTATTTATTAGGTGCTAAATTTCTACTGTTACGAAGAAAAAGATTATACCAAAATGTCACAATTTTATGTCTCAAATGGTTAGAACTGTTTTTTAATTTATACTTTTAATGATTTCTATTATCTCTCTCTATGTGATTACGAAATTAAAATACCATTTTATTGAAAGCATTTTTACCATATTTTCTTTATTTAATGATGCATTCCTATTTTCCGCAGCAAGGACAGTACAATGGTTGTGTGCCACTGCGCATCTTACCTAACCATGTAAAGTAATGCTTGTGTTATAATTGGCGATGTTAATAAAAATAAAATGTCAAACAAGTATTTATTGAAATAGATTTTGGATTTCAGCAAGAATGATGTGAACTGCAATTTTTTAAATGTGTATTAAAACAGAGGAAGATTACCTGGAGAATATTTGCATGCTTGCGTTCCCTTAGTGTAAACTTTCACAAGACAGGATTTTTATAGAAAAGAGACGGGAATAAAAGGCATTACATATTAATTTTATTACAATGCGTTGTGTATAATTGTATAATGTTCAAAAATTAGCTTTAGAATTCCGCAATGGACAAACACTGTAGTGTGTACTGATCACACTAGATTGCGTGTATACTTTGTCTGTAATTAAAATTTAATAATTTCGTCATCTGTCTGTCCTGTGAGTTCGTAACTTACTGGAATTCACATCTAAAAAACGAAATTAGATGGCTGGAGATACTTGAACCTCGAATGCGCGGATGGCAATGTAGCAACTAGACGACATAGCACCATTACTTCTCCATGGCCTGTTAACTGTACTAGCTGTGCCCACAGCTTTGCACACATAGGTTTTTAGTAACTTAGTTACATTTTATCAATTTGCATTTTAACCTTAACATATAGGTATATATTTTTTATAGAACTGTTTGAGTTCTACAACTTCTCCATAGAAAGTATTTAAATATATCTTACCGTTTAGACAGCGTTCGTAAAAAAACGCATCACTTGACCATTTTTTCGTCAACTTTAGTTGTAAAATAGGTCACCACAAAAAGTCCTTTTATTTCAACGGGATAATATATAGCATATGGCTACCCTGAAAGTCCATTCTAAATATTGGTGAATTTTTTAAAAAAATCGGATGAGTAGTTTTGGAGATTACCTCCTCCATCCAAAATTACAAACTTTACCTCTTCATATATTAGTATAGATAAAAAGACATACTACACATTGAAAAGCAGGGCTTAGCTAATACGTGAGCCATTAATTTATGCCCCTGTGATTTTTCAGGGGTGTACAAGTGATTTATGTTATTTAATTTAACACCAGTTAGATAATAAGAAAAATTAGGTTATGGATTTATCGGATAGATTTTCAAATATCCACACAGTAATCATCACTTAATTCAAGGGTAAGTACTAACCAGTGCGCTATGAGGCGCAGTATTTTGTAGTATATAAATGAAAAATTGACTTCTTTGATAAGATCATTTTTATACTTTGGAAATGGCGGTCAGTTATTTTTTAATAGCAAGTGAAATTCACCCCTAAAAACAGCGATTAGGGGCCCTTAGCAGTTACCACCCTGGAAGCCTGAAAATTAGGTAGAAATTGGGGAATTAAATATATTTTTTAATATTAAATATATTTTTTAATTACGCTTATTAAGGTACACACTTATTTTACTGATATTTTATTGGAATTTTTTTAAAAAAAAAACAACAAAATGGCAACATCTTGTCCATTCCCGTGGAGCTGCTCCGCCATGACATGCAACATTCTCCGGTGCATGTTTGACCGAGACAGAAAAGAAGGAGATGTATTTATTTAGAAATTAAATATCTTGGATTTTTTTAATGACAATTCGTTGTTAATAACGGACAATCGTTGCTAACAATGAATACAAAAATTTAAGGAAATTTCTTTTCTGACTATCAATTTTACAAGTAATGTTTTTTTACAAATCGGATGCTACATTATAGATATTTAATTTACCAATAAAAAAAAAAGATTTTATACAAGAGCAGGCACCTCTAGAGCCTAGCAACAAGTTTTTGCTGGTACACGCTGATATTAAGTATTTATAACTTAGGCATCTAAAAAAGTAACCCAAAAAAAAAAAAGTTTTTATTATACTCCCTTTCTCATTTACTAGTTGAAACATTTTTTTTTCGCTTAACCTACGCGTTGGGCTTCGGTCGGGCTATGAAAGGGAGTAATAAAAAATATCCAAAAATCCAAAATTATATTATAATCAGGTTTCGCGTCTACCAGACGCGTTGAAATATTTTCAATTTTTAATGGTTTTCTCATTCAACTTAATAAGTTGTATGAGAAAACCATTAAAAATTTGAAAAATCCAAAAATTTATTAATTTTTTGTAACGAAAATTTGATAGATCTTGATCGTCGCCACGAGTCTGCTTGCAAAGTTTCAGCTCGATCGGATCACGGGGAAAAGGGTTTAAAATGGATCCAAAGTTTTTTCATCAGAGAAGAAGACAAGGAGATGCCACGAGTTAATATAAAGGGAGTAAAAATATATTCAAATTCAAAATTTTTTTTGAAAAGTCTTGCACATGTGAAATTCTCTTCACTCTCATTATTTGCGGCTTAAATTAGTTAATATTTTTCAATTTTTTTCTGTCAGACTTTGTGGAAATTCGTTTTTCAACTCAGTTGAACTAACTTATTGATAATGAGAGGTTGTCTCTTGAAAACATTTTGACAAAAAATAAAATATACAATGGAATAAACAGTTTGAAAATAAATTTCATTTTTTTCCTAAAAAAATGTAAGTTAAAATTTTATAATTAGCAAATGATGCATCTTATAAAATTTTATGCTACGATGTAGATAATGTTATTAGTAATACGTGTGAAAAATTTGAACAAAATCGTCCCAATAGTTTTTGAGATATCATTTCTGAGTGAAAAGGGGAGTTTCGAGAAAAACGCTGAGAATAATGTTATTCATTTAAAAATTCATTCATTGCCAATTTTTGGAATTTTTGAGAGATGATGACTCAAATTATTTTTAATATTCATAATGTAAGATTTAGCAAAAAAAAACAATTTTTTGATGCTGTAAACCAAGATAGTGTAAGTGATATGTCTTTATTCTGTGGTGTAAGTCAAGATTGTGTAAACCATAGATTGTCATCGTTGAAATTTTAATCCCAATGGATCTAGGTAAACCAGATAGACAGAAGATGGCCCCCGTGTCCTTGGAATGAGACACGATGAGGTAAATATCAGTGATTTAGTTGAGATAAATCTGGAGATAAACTCAAGAGATTGGTAGAAAGAGACAAAACTCCACTTCCCATCTTTACGGCAATCAAGTCGAAAGCGAGGTGCATGTATTCAGACGTCACCTAGAACTATAGATATCTGCAAGCATTTATTCTGAAAAGTTAGCATTCAATTACAGACATTCCCTTTAAGTTGCTGGTGAGATTGAAATACGAATGGAACATAATGGTCAATAGACATTTTATGTATAACAAGTGTGAGGTGAGACTGGGAAAGCTGAAAGTTGTCTCCATGATATATTATGGGTGAATATTCTCTGTCAAACCGTTATTTTAACCGGTTACATATTGCATTTTTATTTAGGTTTATATTGATGATTCTTAACTGAGATATAACTGCTGTCTAGTACCGGTGGTTGCCCGTCGAAATGCGAAAAATCAGTTAAAAATCATCAGTACAATAAGTTATAAATCTCAAATTATGGTTAGTGTGTCAGCAGTTAAAAATATCATCACTAGTCTCAAGTCGAAAATCTTGTACGTGGGCATGGGCCATTAGAAATCTCATTGATTTACAGCAGAGATGGGAGTTTTAGTTTAGTTAACCGGATTCAGTCAAGTCATCCAGTTAAGTGAACTCTTTACTTTGAATTGTTCAGCAGTTCTTTATAATTATTATTGTTTTTACTCCCTTTATTTTAACTCATATTTTATTTAACTCGTATCTTTATAATAATTATTGTTTTTATTCCCTTTATTTTAACTCATATTTTATTTAACTCGTATCTTTATAATAATTATTGTTTTTACTCCCTTTATTTTAACTCGTAGCGTCTGCTTGCTTGCTTGCCTGTCTGATGAAAAAACTTTGAATCGATTTTTAACCCTTTTCCCGTTATCGAATCGAGCTGAAACTTTGCAGGCGACGATAAAAATGATCTAACAAATTTTCGTTAAAAAAAATTAATAATTATAGTATAATTTTGGATTTTTCGAAATTTTTTATTACTCCCTTTCGTAGCGTCGCCCGACACGAGTTCAACGCGTTGGGTAAGCGCTAAACCTGTTTTAACTATGAAATGAGAAAGGGAGTATAATAAAAACTTAGTTTTTATGGGTTAGTCTTTTACTCCCTTTCTTTTAACTCTTAGCGTCTGCTTGCTTACTTGTCTGACGAAAAAACTTTGGATCGATTTTTAACCCTTTTCCCGTAATCAAATCGAGCTGAAACTTTGCAGGCAGACTCGTGGCGACGATAACAAATTTTCGTTTAAAAAAATTAATTATAGTATAATTTTGGATTTTTCGAAATTTTAATGTTTTTTTAAAATTGGAATCATTTTAAATGAGTGATTAGCCCGACGCTTGTATAGCACGAAACCTGATTCAAAGCGGAAGGGAGTATTGTAAAAACTTGGTTTTTATGGGTTAATTTTTTTATATACTTCAACTTCTGTTAGTGAAATATTCTCTTTCCCACCAGGAAAATTTTCAGCCACCACCAAATTTACGAAAGCATGGGGGAATGCCTTCAGTTTCTGGAGATTTCATCATTCAGTCTCCTAAAATTTTTAAATCCCTTGGGGGTGCCTTCAATTTCCAAATATTTCGTTATTCGGCCACCCCAAAATTTTCACTGCTCAGAGAGAATGCTCAGGATTCAAAGATTTCGTCGATTTTGGGATTTAGGATTTACAATTTAACGAACGATTTATTTCCATCTACTAAACTAATGAACGACAGTTTACTAAAGTACCTACCGTTCGTTCGTTCATGAACGACCCATCTCTAATTTACAAGGCAGTGTGGCACTCTGTCCTATCTGCATATCCCGGAGAAACGAAAATAAAATAAACTGACGATCTTACATGGTTGTACGTAAGTGTGTTCACATCTTGGGCGAATTTTGTTTCAGAAAATGAATATTCTGCAATAAAATGAGCGAGCACGGGTGGGCAGGTACTGTGTTAGGCTAGGTAGGTGCCGGGTACCTGGCGCGGCGTGATGCTAGCTCGGCCGGCGCATGCGCAGTGCAGCCGCGGCCTTTGTATCACGATTTGAGAACTTGCGAAATAACCCCATTAGTCTACGAATGATTATAGCGCTGTGTATATGTATATGTATAGCCTATGACTGCGTCTATTTGGACATTATTATTTGCACTAATACCGATTCAATTGAATGTTTCCCAATATTTTCATATATAGGTCTGATTTATTTTTTTGATTAATAAAAATACAAGCCCTTTAGAGCCGGTTGTTTGATCATTAGTTAGAGTAATAGTTGAGTAAAAAGCATAAATTTTTACGAAAACGTGTGTTTTGATTGGTGGAAACTGCAAAAATCTATGCATTTTGCCAATCCCTTACCCGACCGGCCCTTAGTTTTAATTTAAAATGTAACCGCGCGATAAAAGATTAAAAGTCAAATTATCCAGTTTTAACAAACGTACCTAGGTAAATCTATTATTGCTCCAAATTCAGAGAACAATTCAGCTGCTTGTAATGATTTCCAATCAATTTTGGTTTTTTATCCGAATATCAATCAAATCGTGGGTTTGTGTGTGGATCACGACCACCATTATGTAAATAACTAAAGCAGCAGCATCCACTATTTGGTAGCAAACGCAAAAATAGGTACCCACATTTAAAGTGAAATGTTTATTTATGCACGTAGGTACCTTTATAAAAGGAAAACTGAAGTGTTGTTAGTAGTTGGTAGGTGGGAGGCAATTGTTTTTATAAACTTATTTCCAATGAGATGTAGGTGTCATAGATTTTAGAGAAATTTTCATAGGTAGCGACAGTTTTTTTGTATAGATACCTACTTAATTGTATATCTCAGAAACACATGAATGCAATATTGCTGCTTTTGTTTTTATGCCTCTCATATCAAGTGAGCGAAAAGTCATCCTTAAAACCGGCTACATAATAGTGCTCTTATATCGTGATATTTATCTCAGTTTTGTGAGAGGATAAGGGAATATTAATGGCAGCGTTTGATTATTTAACGGAAATTATATTAAAAGATTAAATCGAATTTATGTGCTAAAAATGTGTAAAAACTATAAAGGTCGGTTGCAGCATTTTCCATGAATCAAACAACCTGTTTTCGCAAAAATCTATGGTTTTTACAAAATATTACTATAATCCAAGTTGATGCAACCGGCCCTTAGGGCCGTTTGATCAGTAGGTACCTAGGTACCTACCTAGTTGTTTGGTTTAGCTGGCGACACATTCTTGAAGGTTGAACTCATAGACGTACTAGGTTTAAATATAGACTAGTCACTAAAAAACAAATCTGAGACATCTAGTCTCTACTGTCTTCAATTACGTACTAAATGTATTAGTAGGTACCTGCGGAGATTTCTGTAATTTCTACGTTGGTAGTCTAAGATATTTTCTCTTTCTTTCTTATAGCGCAGCTACCTAATCAAAACCCGCGATGTGCGTCTATGTTCACAGAAATTCGTGTTATAGTTCTGTGTAACGGATATTTTGGTTTGTAATAGCGAAGGGAAAAACTTCATTTCAAAATGAAGACTACAACACACACACGTTCACCAGTTTGAAGACTACAAAGTGTACACTACAATTGTAGTAAAAACTACTTGAAGTGAAGTAATTGTAGTACTACGAAATGAAGTGAAGTAAGTGAAGTGAAGTAATTGAAGTGAAGTAATTGAAGTGAAGTAATTGAAGTGAAGTAAATGAAGTGAAGTAATTGTAATAATAATGAAGTGAAGTAATGAAATGAAGTAATAGTGAAGTAAATTTTGA